>JAEQBH010003965.1:0-118827 GCA_016808115.1 Tetrastigma voinierianum
TAAGACACCCTTGGAACACCCCTCATTTGGACACTTGCTTTTGGGTCTCCTATAATATCAATGGCAGGATAGTTTTTGAGAATCTTCTTGGAGAGCTCTCGAGCATGATGTCGAGTGTACAGCCGCTCATTAATGGGTCATTTTGTTGTTGTAGAGAGTCCTCAACTAGTCTAGACATCGGATTATAAAGGTGCTGGGTTTTTTGGGATAGTCTGAGCGTTTGAAGACCGTGAGTTCTTTATCACTTAATAGTGGTGTGTCTTTGGGACTATTGATAGTCTTCTCTTCTTCAAGAACTGACACCACATGAGGGTCATGTAGCCTAAATGTTTCACTTGGGGCAATATAATCATCAAATCATACATTAATTGATTCCATCATAGCCTTAGTTCTTTTATTGTACACCCTATAAGCACGGTTATTTTATGCGGTACCTAGAAGACCGCCTTCTCATCTTAACATCGAGCTCCCTCTTGGTTCCTATCATTCGGGATGCCCAGCACAGGACTGCAAATTCATGAAGATGTTTCAAACTTGGTTTCTTACCTTTCTAGATCTCATATGATGTTCTGAGAGTTCTTGGCCGCCCGAATGGAGCTTGGTTTGAGATGTAGCAAAAATTTGTATTATTGATTATACTTAAAATTTAGTTAGGACACTCTGGCTTTTAGCATGACTCCGAGCCATCTCTCTTGTAGAGTTCTCTATTCTTTCTTTCGACCTCCTGTTTTGTTGTAGGGTTTTAGGCAGTACAGGCTCATGAACCTATATCTGACTCTTCCCGACATAATTTATCAAACAAGGAGTTTTCGAATTCCTTACCATGATCACTCCTTATTCTATCGATCTTTAGAGTCATCATTTATTTATGCTCCTTATCTGAGTCTTTGCCATAGTTCTTCAAAATGTTTGCAGGTCAGCTGAAATTTTGCTTCTGAGAAAGAATTTACCCAAATGAACCTAGAGAAGTCATCTACACATACATACACATACCTTTTTCGGCCAATGCGAGTCTTTATTAGATCGACACTATAGTAGTAGAGCATAGTTGAGACGAGTAAGGTGTTTGAACTTGTTTTCTAGTTGGTATGAAATTGCACATTCACTTTACGTATTATTCCTGTTTAAAGATTTAGGACTTCCCTGATGCTTCGCAATGGTGCATCCTTTTGGGATGATCTTAAACACATGTCCCATCCATTTGTGCCAAAGGAGTTGGTACATGAGTTTTGAGCTGCAGTAACTAGACACATGTTTTTCAGACTTGCTAGTAGATAGCAATTATCTGATGACTTATTTCCTTCCATTATATGTTGTTGATTCTGATATAGGATAATACATTTGTCCTTAGAGAATCTCATAAACAGATCTTGGTCACAAAATTAACTGATATTGATCAGGTTGGCTTCAGTCCATCGACAAAACACATCCTTTAATTTTTATTAGCGAAACATTCAAGGACCTAACCATATACTTCCATTTTGTATTGTTTCCAAAGGTTACTGGTTCCATACTAGAGGGAAGAATATTGGATAGCAGCCACTTGTTGCTAGTCATATGTTGTGAGCTTCCATTATCAAAGTACGCATTAATTCCCCATTTGACTTGAAGTAAGGTCAATGAGGCCATTACAATCTTTTTCTTTTCTACCTAGGTGAAACGACTGATTAATTTCTATACCGATCTTGCAGTTATATTTGTGATCACTAAATGGCGTTGAGTGATGTTTTCTTTAAGTAGCATCAAACATATGTACTTATGTTTTATGAAATTGTCTTTCTTGTTCGGACATGTTGTTCATAATTCTGCCCAGAGGTGTTGAGGCAGTTCCTCTTTTATGTCTTGGATGAAGAATCTCTTTTGACTTCTAGTTAGAGCCTAAAGTTCCTCTGTTTTGATAGCATGTGAGCCTTGAGGTGATCCACACAGACATAGAATGTAGTCAGGACGACGTTCCTAAGTTCATCATCCTTACTATTTTTAAGATGTTCAAACTAAGATTGAGCCATGTTATTCTTAAGGTTTCATCATGAGTTCGTAAACTTCTACTCTTTTCTCTAAGTCTCCGTTGTCTTGACTTAGTTGATCGACTTATCCTTGAAGATCTTCATTAAATCATTATTATGTTGTCAGCTTTCGTATAGTATTGAGTACATTTTACTAGTTCTTCGTTTGAGATCTCATCTTCTTCTTCTTCCATCATTGGAGTGAGCTAGAGGATTTTAAGATACGGTCAACAACCACATGTAGGCAGCTAGTTGCCATCCTTTGAAAATTCATGGTCCTTTATCATGCAGATTAGAATGGGGTCATAGATACAGGAAGTAATAGGTTAACTATTGTGTTTCGTCTCTTCCTTAGTCTTCACGATTCATCATGTCTCGAAGTGTGAGAGAGATGAAGCTCTTGCCGATATTAGCACATTCTACTTGGATCTTCCTGCCCTCCACATTCATCTTACTTAACTGAGGTTGAGTTTATTTCTAATATTTAGTCTTGGGGGGCCCTTGTGTCCAGCCTAATCTTGATCAATTAAATCATGTGGATAATTTGAGTTTGAGTTGCCTTCAAACGAGTATTAAACCTTTTATGAAATATTTCAAAATTCGCTGACAATAAGGCCATAAATATTGAAAGCTCATTCATATGTCGTAATTAGTTCAAACTGGTACCAATTCACTAGTTTCTTTCTTTCTTGGACTCTTTGTTTTCAGTTCTGTCTTTCAAACATAAATGGAATCACATCGATTCTTCAAGTCTCCTTTCTTTTCAAGTCTTTGCCTCACTTATTTTTTGTTGCTTTTGTGAAGCTAGGTGGCAAGGATCTTAGGCGTACTGGGCTTCTTGTATGGACTCTTTTCCCCTAAATGTAGTTGTTGGTTATAATCACCTGATTTCGTGAGTCATTGTTAGTCTCCTCACTTTTATATTCATAGTTTTTGAACTTTTTTTGTAAGCAGATTACAACCTCAAGTTGAAGCTGCGTGGTTCTTAAGTGAATGAAATCATCATTCTGCCCAGCTACTCCAAATTAGTGAGAGATCTTGCTGGATGAGGAGGGTTCACTGCACCAGATTAGAATCTTTCATTAAGTTTGGCTGCAGGTTTACTAACCGGTGGGAAAGAGCGTCTTCATCCATCGTAGTGATCCACCGTCCTTGAGACAATTTATATTGACATCATATGGTGAGTGACACCCATCCTTGTAAGAGGCGTCTCATTCCATGCCATGTTTAGTTTTGTGAGGCGTGCATCCTTGCTTTCAGATGGCATGGTTTGTCCAGCCTGAAAGAGGGAGGGCAGAGCTAAGTCTGCTCCTGTGTTTCAATCAAATCCATGGTACACACCTGATTTGTTCAGGAGTAAACACATTTCTCTTTCAAATGGCAGAGTGACCATCATGATACCAATTGATGATATAAATTATTAGTAATTTCAGTCCACAAATTCTTAATGTTCTTGAAACTATGATCTCGTTGGGACTTTGGTGCGTTTCATCGAACTTCCACCACTCATCAGGGCATAAATTATTGACAGAGTGTGATGTTTGTCAAAGTAAAGGCACACCTGATCTTTACGTGGTTGTGACCACCACCCCTCACGTCACGGGTTGTGCCTTGGTAAGGATTTCCATGATATGATTCAAGGTTTACAATTGATCTAGTAATGAGGTACAAGACTCCTCTCTGCTCTTGTGACCTTCTTAGCCTAATCACTCCTAGTGGAGTTTAGGAATGAACTCCTGCATTCACTCTTTTGTAGCATCACACACCCGTACACATTACATTAATATAAGATGGAAGCATATAAGGAACATCGTCTTTCACCCCAAAGGTGAAAACTTTTAATAATAATACCTCGTAGATATACACTCATGTTCTTGACACATCTGGACTTCACTTGTTCTTCCTCGAGCTTTGCTCCTAAAATTCGTACCGAGCATCTTCCAAACCCTCGAATTTATAGCCTTGTGGATTAGGTCTTTGAAGACTAGATAAGGGTGGATCATTATTCTAATATGACTCCAACCTTACCTTCTTTAATATATATTTAAGTTATCCTGAGTGAATTGAGAGGCTGTGCTCCGTGTCTCTTCATATAGATTCTAGTTGCTTCTCAAAAATTACGGTTTGATAAACTAGGCAGTTCGGATCTTCTAAGATGTGATTGTTATCCACTTGCCAAATAGATCCCGAGACACTGGTAACATACCCCAAGAGTTCCTTAGCCTCGAGCCATGGCTCACGTGCATCTCACAGAAATTTGCTTTCAACTAGTCCAGGGCTTTTATATCAGCGATCCTCTGGCTGGGATTGCCTTAGTTCGAAGTACTTCCTAGTCTTGTAAGGACTTCATATTTTTCATCAAGTCTTTTATAAGTTTGATGCTCTGGGGAGTAGCTATCTTCTTGTAGAATCAGCAGAGGCAATATGGATAATTTCAAACCCAAGCCAATATTTAGACAATATAGATGTATATCCAAGCTATACATTTTGAACACTAAATTGTAAATTTTTTGCTTAAATCATTGATCCCGACAAACAAGCTCTAAAACCATGAAACTGTAATTTTCCTAAAAAGCTCAGAACTTTTAAAGGCTTTATTTGGAACTTCAAAAACCATAGGGAAAAGAAAAAAAAAATGCTAAGAAAAATGAATTTTTCATGCTTGGTTTCACTGTGAAATATAAAGGAAATCAAATATAATTAGAATTATAAAAATTACCACATATTTTAAATTTCTTAATCTTTATATTACAAAGGGAAACATATAAAATGTGTTTGAAAGAACAAATCGAATTAATTTATTAAGTTTAAACCTATTTTTTATTTTCCTCCAATTTTTTTTTTCTTTCATTTTTCCTCTTTATTTTCTTTCCTCACTACTTTTGGGTTCCAAAGGGAGCCTTAGGATTTTAGTTCAAAATGAGTATCCTGCTTCTTAACAAAATCAAAATTATTCCAGAAATCTGAAAGGATGAAACTTTGGACATTGAGAAGGAGAGTGATTATTCTACTTTTCTTTAGTTTGTCCCAAGAATTTGGGCAGAGACAATTGGATAGTTGCAGTTCCACCTTGACTGGTTCTCTTCAATGTCCAATTTATGGAAGTGACTGATTATTTGTTACACAGCAAAATAAACACAAAATCCCCTGAATTTTCTGGATTATTTGTTTGGATTCTTGGAAAGAAGATGAGACTTCTTTGTCATCCATTATTAATATTATTATTATTATTCCTTTCTTTGTCGCTTTGTGCCTGGACTGTTCCAATCCTCATAAGCTCTACATCTCCATCCCACTACCATCTTTGCCACCTCTTGCTGAGTCAGCATCATCTTCTTCCATGCTACATCGGCCATCTTCAATGGGCTTGTAAGTATATAACCAGGCACATATTACACGTATATCAGATTCAAAACTGTATTCTGGTCACTAGCCAGTAGTAGTAATCCAATCTCCCTCTGTTCAGGTTTCTATCAGGTAGCCAATTCCTACTTTTTCCTGTATATTTATGGACTAATGTGACCATCAGGGTACCTAGATAGTTTCCCATAGCTATTGCTATCCAAAACAGAGCTACAGATGTGCTTCTCATGCTTTCCGGGGATTGATCATAGAAGAAACTCCAAATGCCCAATTGACATGAAAATCTCAGTACTCCATGGAGACAGGGTGAGGAACCAGCCAGAAGACATGGGAATAATAGCTCTTGGTTTACATTTTGTCAGTAGAGTTGTAATTCAACAAGCAACAGCTTTCCTTTTGATCTCAACTAAGGATGAAGAACTATTATTGGCCAATATGTTAACCATGAATCCAATGCCCATCCTCTGCAGGGTCGTGATTCCGGAAGGGTTTCTGGTGAATCGCCGAGCCAATGCCTTGGAACGAAGAAGGCGCTCGTGTAGAACGATCCCAATAAGCACAGATAGGATACTGAAAATTGACAAGCTGGCCGGAGGGATTTGGAATGAGGGGGATAGGTGGCGGTCCATGGTGCGAGCTTGTTGGATGGTGAAGCTGTGCTGATGTGAAGATGAAGTCACATGTAATATTCCGGCAGCCCAAAGTGGCAGCATTCGGACAATGGATTTTAGCTCCTCGACGCGGTGGACAGTGGCAAGCCTCCAGAGATTTGGAGGGTTTGAGTTCGTTGCCTCCCCTTCTGTTACTATGGCTGCTTTATCCAACCACCTTCAAACAAGAAATTAAACAGGTTTTCTTAGCTAGAGAGGTTCATGAACAAAATTTTATGGTCTAAGAACAAAATTCTAAACAATCATATTATACATTGTTGAAGGCATCATATTCACCTGCAAAAAGACTATTAGAAATCACTTCCGATACTGCATTCTCAATTCTATTTGGCAGAGTAATCAAGTATACAAGCAGCATGGCAAACACTTACGAACGATCGGTATGTATAAGCCTTCCATTTACTGAAATAGTGGCATCAAGTTCTTTATTTTCGTACAACAGACTCGGGTCTGCAGGCGCATCCGCTTTCCTCTTCTTTACAGCGGCAACGATTACTTGAGCCAACCTCACCAACGGGCTTCCTCCTGGTTTTAATTTCTTATAAAGAGGAGAACCTACCAAGAAAGCTATGATAGAGAGAGCCATGGCAATGGTTGGAAGGCCAAGACCCCAACCCCAACCTATATTGTCTTGGATGTAAACAACAATGGTGAGGGCACTTAGCGTTGCCATTCCCATGCTGAAATAGTACCAGTTGAAGAAATTCCAGCCTCGAGAGGCAACTTTTGATTTCGACATGTCAGATTGGTCAGCAGCAGATGTAACAACAGGAGGCCTCGTTGCACCAGTTGCCCAGGGGATGTAGGGAGGGAGTGGAGGATCCAAAGCTGCAAGTCTGAGGCTGTACACGGTTTTTGCTGAGTCGGGCATGGTGGGGACGAGTGATGGGAGCACTGATGATAATAATTGATGCTGACCCAATCCCTGCAGGAAAGAAATTCCTCATCAAAGATGGGATTGATTCTCCTATATATTTTGAAGAAGTAAATACATATTCTTATTTCATGGGACACAGCTAGATTTCTTCTGGAGTTCACACATTGTAAACACAACTACTAGGCCTGGCCTTAGAGTTCAATTCAGGTTTCCACCATTGTAGGAGTCCATTGGTATGCATCAATTTGTTTCAGTAAACTTTTTTCAAGGTTCTCTTAGAATAATAGGATTTTCCTTTTTGTTCTTTTACTCAATTTAACGATTAAAAAAATCTATTTAGATAGACGATATACCAGTATAGTTCACATTCTTATGCCTATAGCATGATGGGCAGCAGTAGTTGTTTCACACTAACAGAGTGGGACATTCAAACCACTAATCCATCTTTGACATTAACAAATTCTCATGTCTTTAAAATACATTTTATAAGGCTAAGAAACTCAAATTATAAGATATGAAATTTTCCTCGTGCAAATAAACGAGAGTTCAACCAAATATACCTATGGAATTACTAAATCAAATTAATGCACTAAAGATCAAGGCTTGACCTAAATATCATTAACCTAAAACATATTGATTTAAGGAATAATACATAACTCTTATATAGTATTAGAATTTTTTTTCTCTGTGTTATGAGATATCACAATCAAAGTTGTATTCTGAATTATAATCTAGGACATAAGGTCACTCTTATGTTCAAGTCTAATTATACTATGATATCTAACCTCCCTGACTGGGGTGTTCTACGAGAGTTAGTGGAAGGACAAAAGATCCATTATACTTAACAAAGCAGAGGCAAAGAAGCCCTGGCAAGTTCATAACCAGTTTTAGAATTGGGAGTGGTAAAAAGAGATATACCAGTTCATAGATAATGGATCCAACAATAATTGTCCAGAAACGGCCAGCAAAGGAATCAGCAATCAAAGCACCAATGAGGGGGGTGAAGCTGGCAGTTCCACTGAAGTTTGTGAGGGTGTTGGAGGCTGGGACCAGGGGCATGTTCAGCACTTCAGTCAGATAAGTTATCATGTTCGCATGGAAACCAGTGGATGCAGATTTGTCACTGTTTCATTTCCTGTGGCTTATTAAAATCATATGATCCTCCACTTTCCAACTATTAATTCTCTTCATACCCAATAAAGAATTAAACTTGGTGCTTAGGGCAGTCCATGCCAAACAGATTATGATTCAACTTCACGAAGAATTACATCTTTCGATTATCCTCAAGACCTTCTTGTTGTATGTATCAAGGTAGAAAAAGTGTTCGATAAATGGATATTCAAGAAGGCAAACCTTGTGGACCCAACACAAATCAAGGAATTAATTTGTTTCCACTTATCGATAATTTGTCTGTTATTGCATTTCAAGATGAACTGGCAGTGGCCAATTACAGTTCATCAAAAGCACTTACTTTAAGCTTCAAATCTTGAATGCCCTTCTTTCAAAATTTTTATGTGACTTTTCCCACAGTCCATTTCAGAACAGAGACAGATATTATATTTTAGTTTTTATGGAAACTTTCCTTGAGAAACCAATATCCATGGCCTATGCCTATGGGATGGGACTACTCAAAACCCTGCACATCATTCACGGAGGGGAATAAAAATGTTGGGAAAGGGTATATTTATGAGCCCTTTTTTCCAGAAACACTGCTAATAATTGCATTTAAATGAAACAGCTTTACACATCTCAGAAAATGATAGTGATTAATAAAAAAAACATAAGAGTAAGAAAAGTGGGTGTCACATCCCATATACCATAGGTGAGAGTTTTCTGGTAGGCAGTGGTTCATCTCAATTTAGTAGAAGTCTTTTGAAGTCATGAGGGTTTCTTAATAATATCTACATACCAATCATTATAGAAGGTTTTTATTTTCCGAAAAAAAAAAAAAAGCAGACAAGTTCATTTGTTTACTGGAAGAACAGCAAGAAACAGAATGAAGAAAAGAAAGTACAGAAGATGAAGATGCAAGCTCACCCAGGATGAATGGCATTGTTCTGAGCCCTCCGAGCTCCTTTTGCTTCTTAATCTCCCTCTTCTCCTCCACTCCATCTTCGGCCATGTTCTTGCTCATCTCGGCCCCCTGGTTTCTAGTATGAGTGCAAGATCCCAGAAAAATGGTATATTTATAGGCACTAGGAGTAGCAGGCAGGAGTTACAAAAATGAGCAGGCAGAGAAATTATGACAACAACAATGAGTGGAGCCCACAAAATTGACTCCATTTCAGGGTGAAGCTGTGTCTTATGTCATTCCCCCATTCCAATTGGGATTGTCTCCACTGCAATTAATTGGTCTGGTTTTGCCCTCACACCTTACTTACTATTAATAATGTTTATCTCTCTTCCACTTCTGTTTCACATGAAAATTTTAGATTATTTTACTTTATTTTGTTGCAATTTCGTCTGTGTCAATTTGTATCCACCTACAAATTATGGACTAATACGACCCTCTAACTATTATCCTGCTATGTGACATCCAGCTGAAAAAATTTAACAAATTTTATCTAAAAAAGGTCCTCATTTAAATTACAGATATGTGTTTTATACCCCTGACAGCTCATAATAGATATATGAGGGTTTCTTTTAATCATGTGCACTTGTCTTATACTTGTGATAGTTTGTATCGAGCAACATCTATGTTAACAGGAGTACATTATTATAAAGACATCAAAATTACATCAATCTCTAAAAACAAAAAGAAGAAACTTGTTTGGTGCTGTTTTTAAAACTATCTTTGAAATTAGTTTTTGAAAATATAGATATTTTGATACTAAAAATAAATTTTGTCTTTTAAATATATGGTAGTATAATGCATTTTGAATAAATATGTCGAGCAAAACCGTGCGAACCCTGACCTAATCGATAATGTCAGCGGCCGTGAGAATCGGTTAAATGAAAAGGTCGTAGGCGTTTTATGGAATTTTTAAAAAAATTACAGGAAACTAAATAAAAGAATATTGGGACTTTGTCTCAAAAGCAAAAGATGGAGAAAACTTTTTCTCCAAGTCATGACATGGTAGAGGGTGTGGGCAGTGGTGGAAAGTTATTTGGAGAACAAGACTCCTTAGTGGATATATGGATAGTTATTGGAAAAAGTGGGTTGGTGCATTTACTCAGAAATGTCTATGAAAGGAGGACTCAACACCAATTTTAGAGGATCATCAACCAAGAATCAAAACCGAGCGGCCTTTTAGTATTTCTACAAGATCGTGACAACGATAATCGAAGCGAGCAGGCGTTTAAGCATTTCTACAAGTTCATCAACCATCTTTTCCAGATTCTTAACTTAGTTTTACATGTTTTTCTTTGTCTGTACATTACTTAGAAACTGCTGGCGGTAGCCGATTTTAGTTCGAATTATAATAAAATCTACTATTTTTCAGTACAATTAAGTTAAGTTTTAAATGCTTACCTTTCAATTCGGTCCGGAATTTATTTTTTCCACGCAGATTCTAAGGGAGCTGTATTGAGGAGTAGGGAATCAGTTTAATTTGAGAAGAAGTTAGATTTGACTACAGTTTAGTTAAAATATAATAATTTACTTCTTACGTTCGCACATTTCACAATTTTAAATTAGCTTTTTGTATGTTTGGTGAATTCCATTAGAAAATCCGCTGAAACGCTATTTTGGCATGCACGGTGGGACCATTTTTGCGTATGCCATTGGGGTGAATATAACAAGCTGTAGAGTCTTTCAGAACTCAAGAATCGGCTTGATCTGAAGCGACACATGGAAAGCGAAGTTCCGGCATGATGGAACGATAGAAAACGATGAATTCTCGATGCGACAACGGGGAATCCATCCAACAACCCTATTGAACAAAGTGGAAGGAAGGGTGTAGGTATGCGGATGTGCCTATTCACTTTTCTCCTAATAATTCTAACGAATTTTAGGCTCTCATGCAAGAAATAAAGAACCAGTGAGTGATCATATTGCCTTTATAGAAGAAGTAAGTATGATTTTCCGGCAATCCATCTGGGAGCCAGAAGAGGCGACAAAGGCGGGGAGGTTGCTTCTAAGCCTAAAGACAATTTTCTGTGAGCTGAGTGGGGGAGGGGGGGCGCGCATTCGAGAACCTCTGAGTTAGTGAATTTCACCGCTCACTGTGCAGTAGGGTTGGGAATCTTACTCCCGTAGAAGGAAGGTCAGGCATCTAGAGAACATAATGGAGGAAGAGACTAATGCAGCCCAGGCCACAACCCCTCGGAGGATTTTGCTCGGGGCCAATCCACTTACCTGACTGGAGCATGTAGAGGGCTTTGCTCAGTGGGGCCTGGGTGGGCATCATCACGTAAGCTGTTTGGGAGAATGTAATAGGGGACAACAAATTCTCCAACTTGTTATGCAGCTACCTCCACCACCTAACCTAGGAAAGAAGTCACAAGCCTCTAATGCACGAGCCCAATATACATCCAATGTGGCAAAGACTGAGGAATTCATTGTGAAGGAGAAGTTCATAGCTTTTCCTCCGGATCACTAGCTCCTGGCTTGAGAGGCTTAAGGAAAAGTTGCTACTCAGTATCACAACTTTTGGAATCATAATATTAATTCTTGTTAGAGTTTCAGGAATGTTATCAAAGACAAGGTCAACAAGGAAGTCACGATGAATTTCCTTGGAGAAAAGGAAGTCACGGTGAAATTCTTTGGAAAAAAAGAAGTCATTGTGAAGTTCTCACAGAGAAAAGAAGTCACAATAGATTTCCACGGAGAAAAGGAAGTCACAATGAAGTTCCTTGAAGAAAGAATCATGGTGAAGCCCACGGAGAAAAGCCATGATGATTGATAGTCCATTTTCCATTAGCGACTTCAATCAACATAGCTAACATAGCTACTATTGATTGAGCTATGCTACTGTAAAATGGAAGAATTTGGAAATTTTCACCAAGTGCCGAGTAAAGAAATGGATTCCTAAGCAGTACTTGACTTATAAAATGACTTGGCAACAAAAGGAAGAGTGCTTGCAGTCAGAGAATGGAAAAATAATGGAACTTATCCATACCATTCATTTGAAAACTCAAAACATGAAATGAGTTCAAGAAGTTCTCTAAGGAAAGAATGTTTCTTCAAATGAGACATGTTTCTCTAAGGAAAAGAGGCAAGATGACCCAGCCGAAGGAAAATACCCCAAAGGTTTATAGTTCCTTCTACTATCTCACCTATATAAGAATGGCATGTGCTGCAACATAAGAAATCTCCTCAAAATCTCACCAGAACTCAAAAAAAGGAGAATTAAGAGACAAAGAGCCATGGAGAAAAGCCCGACTTCTGGAAAATGTTGTAAGGAAAGCCCAGAAAGTAGAGAATCTTAAAGAAAATGTGATCGATACCAGTATGGAAAACCGTCTGGAGGAAAAGTTATAGAGAATGTTGAGTCTGGCGCAGTTCAAACGAAGAAACAAATTTGGGAACTATTCTGATAGGTACCAATCCTATTTCTATAAATTATTCTACTAGTTCTCTAACTTTGCCTGCTTTCTTCAAATCAAAGGAAATGGAGGAAAGCCTAGTATAAGTGAAATAGAAACAACCTACAACAAATAAAGGCTGCATTTACAAGGGGATTGCCATTGAACCATCTAAAGAAAGCAACCCGAAAAGGTAATACTTGAAAAACCTCTTATGAAATGAAAAGCAGCGTTGATGTCGAATCTCTGAGGGTCGCACGGAGGTTCGTGATGGGAAATACGTAAGAACAATGACTCTCCATCGACGGGAGAGGTTAGAGCGGCGTCACCCTAAGGGTGGAAGCGATCTATGGCTTATAGGTTCCGACAGGCCTAAAGAGAGCGAAAAATAGTGAAACGAGGGGGTGTCAGCAAGTGATGGGCTATTGCTCAAATGCCTATCCTTCCCAGACAAAATGGAAGTAATGAAGCAAGTTCATGAAAAGGTTTGTGGAGCCCATCGAGCCGAGATAAAAATGCGATGGCTGATTAGGAGACATACCTATTTTTGGCTAACCATCTAAGTATTTGCATCGATTATTCCCGAGAACGCGGTAGTGTCAAAGTGGCGGCATAGAAGGGCCTCTGTTGTGAAACTCCACTCAATTGTGAAACCATGGCCTTTCGGAGGGGATGGAGCTATGGTGGACTTAGTGGGAAATCTACCCAACTTCTTCAAAGGGACATAACTTCATCTTAGTTGCTATAGATTACTTCACTAAATGGGTAGGCACTACCCTTGAAGGTAGGCGGAAAGTCTGATCGATTCATCGAAGTAGATCATTCATAGATTTGGAATTCCTCAGTCCATTACAACCGAGCCAAGGTACCATGTTCACTAGGGATGAGATGACTTATTTTTCCAAGGACTATGTCATTCAACTCATCAGATCCACTCCCTTTTATGCTTAAAAGTAGATACATACGACTCTAAGCTTCTAATAAGGTGTTGATAAGCATCTTGGAAGATCTTTGGAGGATGAGAAATCCTAAGTGGCACATAATTTTATCTAAGACCTTACGACATAGAACTTCTAAAGATATTCTACGAGGGGGTGAAGTCAGCATTCTCTAACCCTATGGGGATGCGGGAGAGTGCTTCTAATGGAGGTGGTAGTTTTCTCTAAGAGGTATGAGCGAAACGACCTTAATCATCAAGAGTACAATGAGGCCATGATGATGAAACTTAAGGCATTGGATGAGGAAAGAGATTACAAGCGCTTAGCCACATTATGATCCGAGATAAAGAAGGTGGCTCAGACTCCTGACAAGCGAGGTTAGAAGAAAGAGTTTTGAAGAAGGGGAGCTCATTTGAAAGGTGGTGTTACCCATTGGTTCTAAAGACAGAGAATTGAGGAAATGGTCTCCTAACTGGGAGGGACCATTCAAGGTTCTGAAATGCGCTAGGAGATATAAAAACATCAGAAGCCTAGAGAATACAACATAGCAAAGGTTCATCTATGGGAAGTACCTCAAGAAATACTTTCCCACAATGTGGGAAATGTTGGACATTGCTAAGAAAAATTAAGGTAGAGAATGAGGGAATGACAAGAAAAATAGATCTCATTGACCACTTTTGGATTCGAAAACTATTCTAGTAGTTTCTTTTAGTGATAAAATGGGTTGTTTTGGCACTCACGCTCAAACCTTTTGTATTCTTCAATGTCATACTTATTATACCCTCAATGTTTTATGAATAAATAAAGTATGTCTCTAATTTCTTTTAAAGTTGGGAAAATGTACAAACTTATGGCTTGAAAGGAAGAAGTAGGCCTTAAGCTGATCCCTATTAATCCTAAATAGGGTTTTTCCCCACGTTTGGGATTTTGTTTGTGTCGTCGATTCTCCAAAAGTAAGGTTTCATGACAAGCTTGGGATTTGGAGAAATATGAGATGATCTAGTGATAAAGTGGCTTCTTAGCCGTACACATTAACTAACACCTTGATTTCTTCAAGAGTGTTCTTGTTGTCTCTTCGGTTTCTAAAAATCTCTCATAAGTGGAGTCCCTATGACTATTTGGGTGTTGAAGAAATGAGTATGAGACCGATTCAAGAGATAGAAATTTGAAATAGTAAAGTTGTATTTTAGACTTGAGAATTTTGGGCGTAAAGGTGTATTACGCACCTCGGAAAATGTTTGAAGCGGCGAATGGCTTGAAAATTTTCGAGGTGTATTTTTGGAGCTTAACGCCTAAGAAGGCCCTGTAATAAGCTGAACACTTCAATTAATTTTTTTCGAAAGGGTGTAATCATGTTTATTTTCAAAATATACACCACGTGAAAGGTTTTGTAATGTGGCAGCTTGAGAAAATTTTTGAATGTATTCTTGACTCTTTTCGAAGTCTGTATCTAAGAAAACTTTCGTAATAAGCCAAAAAGATTCAATGAATTTTTTCAAAGGGTGTACTCATGATTATGTTCAAATTTGACACCCCTGGAAACGTTCGAAATAAGCCAAAAGCTTCAAAGATTTTTTCAAGAATGTTTTCAAGATGATTTCGGCTAAATCTGTACGTAGGAAAAGTTTCGAACAAACCTCAAGGAAAAGTTTCAATTTTTGAGCATCAAATAAATCTAAGAAACCTTGGAAATAATCCAAAACAAGTTTCTTTAACAAGAAATTCGAAATCAAAAATTCATTATCAAGGAATGCATAAAGTTTACCAGTCTTATAGCGATACTCGCAGTCGGCGGCTTGCTTCTTCTCCATAGCGTGGCAGACTACGTCTTTGATTACGGCGGAGATTGGAGGGTAAAAATCAAATCTTTGAGCAGCGACTTCGATGAAAGGTAGAACGGCGACCATAAAGTGAGCCGACAACACAACGGCGAGTAAAAATAAACGAATATCGATAGCTCGGCTTGGTCTGACACTATAAAAGCAAAGTCGGCGATGTGTTAAGAAAGAAATTTTGGCATGTTACAATGAAGCAGCGTATTCTCTTAGGAAGTTAAGAAACGCATTTGGAAATAGAAGTCATGAAATCATATAACTCTACAAATGTTAATTGATTGACATATTCTACAAATCAAAGAATTCAAGGACTTTACAAAGGAGAAAGAGAAAGAAGAGGAGAAAGAATAGAAAGAAGGGAGAAGAGAGGAGAATGTGGAAGGATTAGTACGTAAATAAAAGAGCTTTCTTCCTATAAACATTTCAAATCTCAAAGGAGAGTCTTTTGATGAAGAAGAAGGGAAATATTTGCTCATTGGACATGACAGAACTGATTGTGTAGGGGGAGAGAGATCAAAAGCTGCAAGTTTGAAAGAAAAATTAGCGGGAAGCTTTTCTTGAGATACTCTGGGGCTTCTTCAAAATCATCCGTCGGTAGAGTTTTGACTCGTTTTTCGATGGATAATCCACATTAAGATGTAGTACTTTACTAGGTCTCATGGTAAAAATGAATAAAAGAAAAGGAAGCCCACTTTGACATATAAAACTTTCACTAGCATTACAAACGTCTTATAATTCATGTGTATATGGGGGTAATTATTGGCCAGTAAGAAATAATTTTGGGCTAAATGAGTAGTGAGATAGGCGGAATGGTCATACTAAGCATAAACGATTGTGAGCTGACTAATCGATAAAACCCCGAGCCCATGAGATTCGATCCATGAAAAGATCCAAAAGCGTTAAGATTTAAAAAAATTAGGCTCTTGGTGGAGAATATTAAAACATGCTTGCAGATGGAGGAGACTTTTCTCCCACGTGTGACATGAGAAAGCGGGCACGTAGGCGATGGTGAAGGAAGGGGTGGCAGGGAGCAAGGAAACTCTTAATAGAGAGACATGGACAGTTATCGGAGAAAGTGGGTTGGTGCAGTTACTCAAAATGCCTATAAAATAAGGACCCAACACCAATTTTAGAGGATCATCAACCAAGAATCAAAACCGACCAAGAGCATTTCAGTATTTCTACAAGATCATCAATAACTAAGAATCAAAACCGAACAAGAGCATTTGAGCATTTCTACAAGTTCATCAACCGTTTTTTCCAAATTTTTAGCTTAGTTTTACATGTTTTTTAACTCTGGCGTTTGTTACTTTCGCTTTATTGCTTTAACCGCCAGTTTCAATCCAATTCTATAATAAAATCTACTATTTTTCCGGCCTGATCGTTAAGTTTCCTCTTGTATTGATGTAGTCTTATCTGTCCCAATTTTGAGGTATTTTTTAAAGTTTAGATTCAGGGAGCTGTCAGTGAGCTAATGAATCCGTTTCTTTTCAGTAGAAGTTAGATTTTGGCTTGCCAGTTTTGGTTAATCTTATAATTCTTAGCCTTTGTACACACATTTACCAATTTTCGTGTTTTCATATATTAAGTTGATACCATAGAAAATCCACCAAACATTAGAAAAGCACTATTTGTGTTCTTTGAATTTACTTCTTATTCTTTAAATTTAAGTTTTTTTTAATCTTCATATTTTTCCAAAAATTAAAATTAAAATTAAACGTATTTTTCATATTCTACTTTTCAGAAAAAAAAAAAAAAAAAATGTAACCAAAGAAGCTAATCCGCTTTAAGAATTTTCTAAATCATCAAAATACATTTTAAATTATTAGATTATGTCAACATATAAGTTTTTCAAAATAAGTATACTCATGACAGAAGTCATGTTTCTTTCAAACTGCCAGATCAAGATAACTTGTTTTTATCCGAAAATTATCTCAATAATTAAAAAAAATCAAATTCATTATTTGCAAAGTTCCACCTAGTATCTGACATGTGGAAATCCTCATTTGAGGTGACTCAATGGCATACACACCCGAAGAACTAAATCAATTGAGCACGTCAGGTTAGTTAATAATTGCTGTGTTTTTTTTTTTTTTTTTAATCTTTGACTGCTATTAATGGAAGGAGCATTGGAGTGATGAGTCAATTAAAATACCTAATTTTCCATATATTCACAACTAAATCATTGAAGCTATTAAGCTTTGGCATTCAAATCCACCCAAGAGAAAGACGGCCGCTCACCAGCCACCATGCTTAACACAGCACAGAATCAGAAGAATAATTAAGACTTTTAAAATTAAAAATCCACTCACAAAGAAAAATTGTCTAAATAAGAACCACAAAAAGGAGTCCATGTGAATGACCAATTTGAGGATGGTGAAAGTGGATGGTCACAGGTTCTGATTAACCATATATATATGTATATATATATTATTGTATGGGCTTTATCGCTATCCCACTTTCACTGCAAGTAGATAGATGCATTAACACTACCATAAATATATATATATATATATATATATATATATATGCTGCTGTATGGGCCTTATCAGCTATCCCACATTCACCACAGTAGATAGATGCATTAACACTACCATATTTACCCAACAATAATCGTTTTCATGAAGACAATGGTCATGGAAACGCAGAAGTACTGATTTTGAGGCAGTCAACTTTGACTTGACCCTGCCACATTATCTTTATTGCCGCACGTATGTGTATTTATGAGCATTTGGCATTATACAAGAAGGCCAAATATTTTTTTTTATTTTTTATAACCGTTCGACCCAACTCAACTAATCCTCGTTAAGTGTCCGTTAGAAAACTTGAATTAGTGATGATTGGGTAACTAATACGTTACGCCAATCGAACTACTATTAAGATTAAGAAAGCTAAATGAAATATATAAGATTAAGGTGGTTTACTTTAACATCCCATGGGATTAATTGAATTACATGTGAAAACTAATAATCGAACATGAGCAATTAAAAGAAGTAGAATTATATGAAATGAAAAGGGCGAAAATAAAATGATGGTTATGGAAGGTGTTGAAAACAATGTTTTAAAAATCGGATCGGATCGATATGTTCATTGGATTTGGATCGTCGGCCGTCCCATAGCGTCGGTTCGATGTAAAAGCGGGTTGTGGTGGTGGATGAACCGTTTGAGCCGACGGTCAAGCCGTTGATCGGCCCGGTCTCAATGAATCCAGCGGTTATTTCATGAAAAATTTGAAGTTAAAACGGCGTCGTTTGATTTTTTTTGCTCCAGCAACCGTTTTGTTTGGTTTAGAAAACATAAGCAAAGAAAATTGTCAATCGGGATTCGAAAAATTAGTTAAAGACGTAGAAATGTAAGGATTCTAAGAAAAATTCTATCGTGTTCTTGAATTTAATGATTATTTAAATATTAACAAAATTATATGTCTTTAATTAAGTATATATTTATATAAATAAATTTGTGCATTTTTAATATGTTTCATTTAATATTATCGTATTTTCAAAATAAATTTAAATATTTTATTTATATAAAAAGTAATAAATAATATATTGAAAATTAGTAATTATATATTTTTAAATTTTTAAATAAAATATAAATAATATATTTATTATGTATTTAAGTTAGTTAAATCATTACGTCGATAGAGGTATGAGTAAATAATTTTTTCGATTGAATCATCAAGCTCCGATTTTAAAACGTTGATCGAAAGCAATCATTTGAATTTCCAGTGACAAGGCAAGAAGGTTATATATAATAATTCTGTACATGGAAATGATGTCACCTCTTACGTCAACTGAATCTGACCGTGAAAACAGAAAACGTAGGCGCTGCTAATCGGCTTCATAATCTCTCACCATGGCTTGTTCTTACCCTACCCCTTAGTGAAGTCCAGTGCCACACAGAAATTCAAACGATGCTCTGCAATCGGTCCCCACATTCGCATTATTTTACAGCATCTTTTGTTCTTAATTTGCAACAGAACATTAGATCCCAAACGATTGGATTCTTGTAGGGTCCAGTTCGCCCGCTGGGAATTCCTGACCATTGTCGTAACTCATAAGCATATATGCTAACAATTAATGTTTTGGGAGGCAGCTTACACCATCTGCAGACGCTTATCATCACGCAACTTTCTACAGTGAATTCAGTGACTGAGACGCTGATTTTAGCTTACAAGTTACAACAGCCCTAAACACAAAGATGTCATCCTTTTACCTAGAACTAAGCCCGGAAACTCTCTGCCATGAAACAAACTAAAAAAAAAAAAAAAAAGAGAGTTTGAAACGGAAGGTGCATGTGTCATCCCCACATCATCGTATAGGAGGAAGAGTTTCCTTACACTAGATAATTATTATTATTATTTTTTATAATCATGGATGTAGGGCCCATTTTATCTTGTATCTCGGCCAGTTTATAAGGTACTTTAAAGTAAGCAATACAGTAAATACGCCCGATGTAAGCGGGTGATTTATCGCCTCCCGAATCTCGTCACAGCTCACATGTCATCCCCGGGCTACGCCAGGGTCACCATGGCCCAGATAAATATGAGGCTCACTCTTAGCACCAATAAGATAAAACATTTTAAAAATTAAGTGACACTTACTCTCAAGCAGGATAATATTTATACATGGGTATGGGGAGTTGTTACCTTGACCCCATGTTGGGGTTGGTTTGTTTGCCCTTTTAGAGAGTGTTTATCTGTTTGATTTTGCCTCACAATGCCGTGGAATACAATGAGGATGTTGGGTGCAGATCGTTACAATGAGGATGTTGGGTGTGGATCGTTACACATACGCATGCAGAATTGAATTGATGAAAAATTTTAATACAAGAACAAGATGACGAACCCCTTACTGAGCGATAGGCAACCATAACTGATCTATATACCTGTTTTCCCCCTCTGATAGGGGAAAACAACTCCAGAAGGTTGTGATAGGATCTGCACTAACGCTAGCGGGATGACCAAAGTGAAAGCAGATGAAGCTCTCTTAAGTGCTTTTCCTGAAACATGATGGACTAATTTATGACTTGAGAAAGAAAAATTAAATGCAGAAGCAACACCACTCCTATGGAGGGGAGAGGGGGTGGGTGCATCAATTCAAGGGCAAATAAATACTAGAAATTTTTTTATTCCAGGATAATAAATCAGCAGGAGAATTGAGACCCCTTTCATTCTGAAAAGCAAAAACAAAAGGGTGAGCTATATTTGGTGAAGATGGTTGTCAAGCCTTCTCAGTTGAAATCCTTCAACCTTCTCTTTAAAACATCCATTGATTTCTTTCGAGCACTAGGCTTAGTATTTCTGCTTGAAAGGCTACCAAATAACCCATCAGGGGAATCTTTGAATTTCTCACAGATACTGGCTACCTTCTTATAATCCAAAGTGTTGTAGTTTCTCTCCCTTATGACAGGATTCATAAAGTTCTCAGGCTGACTGCTCAAAAGAAGGTTTATCAATTGTCGGGCTTCTATCAAGCAGCCTCTGAAACTACCTTCCTTGTATATTTCCTCAAGCCAGTGTGTGATACTTTTCATCTGCGAAAGATTCCAACACTCTTTAGATCATAGTTAATCATCATAACTGCATTCACGCATTAACCTCTTGACGCTATCATTAAGAAAAGCTGACGACAGAACTGGGAAATATGCTCAGGGCACCATTCCCAACCTTGTACAATGCATCCAAAGGTAAAATTTGCTGAGCTGTTGGACATCAAAGTGTCAAGGTAAATGATAACCTCATTCATGTACTCATTTCCATTTTCACTTACTTCCTCCGTTGTCCAATTGATATTTTCTGTAAGCTTCATAAACTCGTCCAACTTGGTGTCCACCAAAGATAGCAAAGCAAGATAAGCAGCATCCCTTGAAGTTTTTAGAACTATTTTGGCCATTAAACTAGCTTGAGGCCTCTCAACTGATCTGCTCGGGATCCCACATAGATGAGCTGCATGATGAAGAAAATAATCACAAGCTTTTTCAAGGACAGCTATGTTTGCAGCAATCTGCATGGCTTGAGAGACACCAGTGGTGCCACTGTTAATTGCCTTAAGTATAGCTTCATTAAAAACATCACAATCAGGAGCTTGTCCAAATGGCACAATACCATGATATCATTGATATTCCTTAATGGATCCACGCAGGACCAAATAACTGACACAATCCTTGATGAATGACCTGATGATGCGGCAAACATCAGGTACCATAGAGGAGAATGGTGCAAAGTATGGGAAAGCAGGCATTATATCTGAGGTTTGGAGATGAAATGATAGAACATTTGTGGTGTAGTCAGATTCCTTTTTCAAAACCATCTGCTCATAGGTGTCGTTAGCAAGGACATCAAGAATTTGTTGCGCCTCATCCAGAAAGAAGGTATGGAATCTCTCCACCATTGTCGAGAACCTTATATCCACAAGCGTGGACTCACTTCATGCCATAGTGTCTAGAGTTGCCTAAGAAGAGTAACATAGTCCTTTATCATAAGAATGTTGTTTCAGAATCCGTATTGGGAGGAGCTTGGTCTCCTATCATTGCTGTCATTTAGATACCGCTGTTTCCCATTGTCTCAACTTGATTAGGTAACAGTAGCCCCCAGCTGTTCTCAGAACCAGTCCTCCACTATAAAATACCCTGCAATTTGAGCTAAAAAGTCTGATGGGACTCCAGAAATGGTAATGTAGGTGAGATCTGCAAGAGTCTGAGTTGAGCTGCAGCAATCGATTCTTATAGTAAATATTCGCAGCTGCTCTTGGATTCCAAGGCAGAAGTATGAATGTGATATGCTCGGTAAAGAGGTGTAAAGATCAAACTTCAGGAATGAATCCTCATCAATTTCTTCAACATCTAAAGTATACAAAGATCTTCTAAACACAGGCGACTCTGATCCTCTCTGCTTCCCTCGATGGGCGACATATCCTCATCCCTCTGGCGACATTGGCTGTTGCACGCTTGCTGTTTGCGTATCTTTGCACAGAACTAACACACTAACCATTCATTGAACTGAGAACATACTTTCTTCTCAATATATTGATTTTATCGCTGTTATTCTTGTCTCAATCATCCAGTCTCAGTGCTTTAAGAGGAACATACTTCAGGAAATTCTTCTCAGCGGATCCACAGTTTTCAAAGCGGGATTAGTGGCGCTTCTAGAAAATGTGGATGTGCATACACAAGATCCAACATGAACACAGATCTTTGACATTTTATAACTTCAGTCACATTCTTTACGATTGAATATGGCTCAAGCTCCTCAAGTTTTCATCAAAGTGCACTTCCAACCTCTTGCAACTCAAAATTATCACTTGAAAGCAACAGCTCCTCAGCATCAACCAAGACACCACGGAGCTCATCAACCGCAAGAATGAATTCCTCATAGTGTACCCTGCAGAGGTCCTCAATTTCGACTTCCTTCTTCTTCACAAGATTTCTAAGTTGGAAAAGAAGGGGTTCAGGTCGCCCCATTTCAAAAGCATGCCTAACAATTGGGCCCAAATCCTCTCCATTCCCAATCAAAGTGGCAAGGACCAAGTCCTCTCCTGTATCTCATTCTCATGCAGTTCTCCTCTTGGGTTTCTACATTATTATTGTGATAAAATCAAGAAAAGAAAATAACCAGCAATATATACCCATTTCAAACCAACTACAAGAATGAAGCAAAATGAATAGAACTTCTTCAAATCCTAAATCGGTATCCCAACTGAGCTTCATCACCCAATTCTACTGCAATATTTAATGTATTTCCCAAGATGTCTGGCAACAAAAATAGATGGAAAATTTAAAAAAAACTAACTTTAGGAAGCCTTTGGAAGAATGTGAAACTTTGCATTCCTCTAATAAAACCACAGAAACATGTAGGCCCCAGGCATCCAAATGCATTTCCACTTCTTTCATTATACTCATCAAAAATGAAAATGAAGGCATACTAAAGAAAATTTTCATTGAATTCCAAACGAGCATCCTTTAACATGAAACTTACAAAATACAAGGTATAGAAACAAACACCATTCGAGGAATGTCAAGTAGTTGTTTGTAATGGTCTTGAAACTATAACAGTTCTACATCTAGACGAAAATCAGAAACAAATGGAAGATTAAAAGAACATTCTTCATGCAAATATCAGACATTGACGCCTGATGGGTCTTGAAAGGATATACAAATAATTACAGATTTGGTATCTCTCAAAAATAACCAAATCAACAGAAAAACAATGCTTTATTTACC
Organism: Tetrastigma voinierianum; assembly: GCA_016808115.1. Taxonomy (NCBI): domain Eukaryota; kingdom Viridiplantae; phylum Streptophyta; class Magnoliopsida; order Vitales; family Vitaceae; genus Tetrastigma; species Tetrastigma voinierianum. Next base: position 23,377 of record JAEQBH010003965.1, read on the forward strand.
TTAAAAACTTACGTTGACAGACATATATACACGCAAAAAACAAACTTGACTGTATCAATCACTAACAACAAAACAGAAATGAGATTTTACCCTCTTTTTGGCCAAAATCACAATCAATAACCGAACAAACAACAATAGTACACATAAAATCCTCTCTACTCAAATGGGTCCAACAAGCAAACAACAAAAGAAAACTACGAAGGGATATTAATGCTCTTGGCTGCCCAGAAAATTAAGGAAAATAAAAGAAAGAAAACTTGGAATTGAGGCACACCCATTTCTACCTAATCTATGCAAATGTTTGCCTATTTCTCTCCCTTCCGTTTCTCATCAACCAAACGCACTGGTACAAAATGGGAAAACAAAAAATCAAATCGAATTCTTATAGACTGATTGTGGCAAGAACTTACACAGGGAGAAGCTGCTGTCGTTCCCTCTATCGAATCACCGCAAACCCAAACAAGAATAACAAATATTTTCCCAGGCTTTCCCCTAATTTCCTTCACTTTCCCGTCTTCTCTCCCCTATTGTGCTGTTTTGTGTTGGATTCTGCGACCCTTGTTTACAAATTTTCGATGTTTTTCATGGCATTTGTCTTTTGACGGACGTGTTTTGCTGATTCCACCACATGCTTAAGCAGTTCATTGGGCAACCATTTTGAGGTCAGTAGAGCAATTAAAACCCGTTCTAACTGTCGTACTATCCAATGCCCGTGGTCCAAATTCCAAATCAGCTCAGTTTTAAAATAATTTGTCATGAGGCATTAAAATATATTCGACAATTTTAATCATTAAACAATTTTCAATTATCACAGAAACTTTCTTTTTTTTGAAATAAAAACTTTGAATTATTAAAATCCAACAACTATAAAATAAAACAAACCTTTTTAAAAGAAAATAAACCATTTAGCAAATTTAATTTTAAGGAAAGCCATGTATAGTAGTATAAACCATAGGGCATAATGAAAGAAAACCTTTTTTTGAAGAGTGGTATAATAAAATAAAACTATTAATTTATTATGTAATATTGATACCTCAAAAAGCGACTCAAACGAGGATGTCCGGTTCTGTAGCGATTGTCTTCGTCACCTGATTTAATACGGGGTCAGCCCCAAATAGTCATCCTCTCTAATTTATTAAAATATATATATTTTTGGTTCCTTTGTAATAACTAGTAAGTGCTCACGTGCCATGCACGTGAGCTTGAGTTTTTTTTTTTTGTAAGTAATGAATAATGGAAAAAGAAAAAGTTATTATAAAATAAAACGAGAAATTGAGAGATATAGAAGAAAGCGTGGGAGAAGATTTAACACATTAAACCGTGTGTATTGTGAAAATTTCGTCTGAAAATTTCACTGTTTATAGGGTTTAATAAATGAATACGTTAATGTGTATATAAATCGTCTTTCTGCGTTCGTAACTCTGGCGTCCAAATAGCACATATACGTGATGTATATTTAATGTACGTAATATCGAGATTAATGGAAGTTTATGGACATCCATAATATTGTTCATAATACTCGCTTGGATGTCCATAATCTTTGCGCCATTTAAAAACCTTCTTAGGAAAACCGGTGGAGACGAAACCATGGTGAAGGAAAAAAGATGCGATTATAAAAATTCACCCTCTTCTCAACATCAACTTTAAATCGAGAGCTTTGCGCGTGTAATATTCTGCAGTATAAACCATGCTATGAACTATTTTAGTATTTGCGTGGTGGTAGCGGTGAATAAATCTGCTAGATTATTAGTTGAACGAATTGATTGAACATTAATATCACCCTTCCTTTGTAGATCATGAGTGAAAATTTTTTTAGGTGATATATGTTTTGTTCTATCACTTTAATGTCTGATTTTAATTGTGAACGATCGTGAAGTTATAACCGCATCTAGTCGTTAGGACCTCCTTTAACTAAGAACAAACCACGGGACCCTTGAATATGATGTATTACAGATCTTAACCAAAAACATTCCCGACTTGCTTCATGAATTGCTAAGATCTCTGCATGATTAGAAGATGTGGCGGTAATTGATTGTTTCGTAGAACGCCATGAAATGGCTGTATCACCACATGTGAACAAATAGCCCGTTTGTGATCGAGCATTATGAGGGTCAGACATATATCTCGCATCTACATAACCAATTAATTCTGTTTTGGGTACATTGGGATAATATAGGCCCATATCCATCGTACCTCGAAGATACCTCAATATATGTTTAACTCCATTCCAATGTCTTCTTGTTGGACAAGAACTATATCTTGCTAATAAATTTACAGAAAATGATATATCAGGTCGTGTATGACTTGCAAGATACATTAGTGCTCCAATAGCACTAAGATATGGTACTTCAGGACCAAGAAGTTCTTCATCATCCATCCTAGGTCGGAAAGGATCTTTATTCACATCTAATGACCTTACAACCATTGGAGTGCTCAATGGATGGGCATTATCCATATAGAATCGTTTCAACACCTTTGATATATAAGCTGATTGATGAACAAAAATTCCATTCTCTAAGTGTTCAATCTGCAAACCAAGGCAAAGTTTTGTTTTTCCCAGATTTTTCATCTCAAATTCTTTCTTTAAGTTGACTACTGCTTCTGAAAGCTCATTCGTAGTTCCAATAATATTCAGGTCATCAACATAAACTGCAATTATAACAAACTCGGATCCAGATCTTTTAATAAATACACATGAAGCGAAGGGATGCAGATTTCTTATACATTTTTCAATATTAAATATTCACTAGAGACAGATTATACCACATGCGTCCAGATTGTTTCAACCCATATAGAGATCTGCATAATTTTATCAAGTAAAGTTCTCGAGGACCTGAATTATGTGTTGCAGGCAATTTTAATCCTTCTGGGATTTTCATGTAAATGTCACAGTCAAGTGGTCCATATAAATAAGCCGTAACTACATCCATTAAACACATATTAGTTTCATGTATTATGAGCTAATTAAATATCGAAAAGTAGTTGCATCCACTACAGGGGAATACGTCTCTTCATAATCAATGCCAGGTCTTTGAGAGAATCCTTGTGCAACTAATCGCGCCTTATATCTGACAACTTTATTTGTCGCGTCTCGTTTTCGCACAAATACCCATTTGTATCCTACAGGTTTGACACCATTAGGTGTAAGTACAATAGGACCAAAAACTTCGTGTTTTGAAAGAGAATTCAATTCTGCTTCAATTGCATCTTTCCATTTTGGCCAATCATCTCTCTGTCTACATTCCTCGACAGACTTTGGCTCAAGGTCCTCATTGTCATTAACAATGTTGAGTGCCACATTATAGGCAAATATATCATCGACGTCGATTTTATTCCGATTCCACCTTTGGCCAGTTGTGACATAGTTTATCGAGATCTCCTGATTGTCACAAGTTTCAGGTACCTGAATTTCTTCTGGAATTACAACTGGGGACTCTTCTAGAGCCATCAATTCCTCAACTTGATCCTTTGATCCTTTTCTTTTCCGAGGATTTTTATCTTTGGAACCAACTGGTCGACCACGTTTCACTGATGCTTTAGGTTCATTAGCAACAGATTGTCCTACAGGGACATCAATTCTAACTGGAGCATTAGCAGCTGGTATGTAAGATGTAGTTACTCTCTTCGGATTAGTAAATGCATATGGCAATTGATTCTCGCATTGCTGCAAATGAATAATGCACGAACTGCCAGTTCACATTCCTTTGTCACGATAGTCGAAGATGGAGACAGAGCAATTGATTCAAACTAATAACTTTTTCCAAGCTGTTTATTTCTTTCTTTAAAGTTGGAAAATCGATTCATCAAAATGACAATCAGCAAAGCATTTAAGTAAATAAATCTCCAGGTTATGTCTCTAAATATTTGATTATCGATGGAGATTCACTATCCAACATATATTCCCGATCTTCTTTTAAAGGTTACATCTTAGTGCGTTGTGGTGGAGTAATCGAACATATCTGCTTGCAAATCCTTAGATGGGAAATATTTGGTTCTCGGCAAATAATTGTAAGGAGAGAACTCATGATAATTCGTTGGTCTAATACAAATCGGTGTTTAACGCATGCAAAATAGCATGGCCCCAATGGATTAGGAGCTTCAGTCCTCATTAGTAATGGCCTTGCAATCAATTTGAAGTTTAATAAGCAGATTCCGCAAGGCAGTTTTGTGTATGAACATATGCTACAGGATGTTCAAACGGTTATTCCAATAGACATACAATAATCATTAAAAAAAGCTTGGAAGTAAATTCTCAGCATTGTCAAATGAATTGACTTAATCGAGATAATGGAAAATGAGCCCGTAGCAGAATTATTTGAGTAAGCAATCTAGCAAATGCTTGGTTCTGCGTTGATATGACAGACATGTGACCATCTAGTTGATGCATCGATCGAGAATCATAAAATATCGAAATGGTCCACATGGTGGATGAATAGGCAGCATATATGTCGCCGTATCTGGCTGAAAATGCAAGGGTTTACGTCATATTTTTGTTGTTGGTGATGGCCTTTATAATTAACTTCCCTTGAGAGCGGCACATGAAGAATTCATTGAATGAGAAAAATCTTTTGATTTTTCGGTGAATGCCATGATTTTATTATTCTCACTTGCTTGTAATTCTGAGGCATAGTGTCCCGATCGGTTGTACGACAATAAAATTATTTTCATCGGTAAACTTACGGTTTACTATGGCATGTCTCAATTGTGCTTATGTTTGTGTGATCTGAGCAGAGGAAAAAGCGGGTGTTTTCCAATATATTTTCTTACCGAGGCAGCGTTGGTAATATATAAATACTCGAGTGTTGTCTTCATTAGTGATCTCGATATGAATATCCATTTAGTCGAATATCTTTAAAACTCGATAAATTTCTTTAGACTTTGTAGAATACTGCATCATCAATATGAATTTTTGTTCCTCAGGTGCTATGTATTAAGCTCTTCCAGACCCTCAAATCGATTTTACTACTAGATATTATGTTACATCGATCCTTGCATTATTAAAAAGGAAAATAATTTTTTATCCTTAAGTATGTATACGTTGATCTGTTATCTACTTGAGACACATATCATTGTCACAGATTGAGATCACGGATGGGTTCCATATTCTTCATAGTAGATATATAATAAGAAAATCATAAAATAACACATAACAAAAACAACTTTCATTATTCAGTAGTACGACGACTTACATAACAGTAGACTCAAATACATAAATATAAACGGGAAATATTTTATTTTTGGAGATTTTCATCACCGAACAAATTCGATATTAACCTGGTGATAAAAATCAATAACATCAGGATAGGTCATATCATTAAAATTAAGTGATCAACACTCGTCCTTAAACAAAATTTGTCTCTGCTTTTTTTATCTTTCTTTGATTCTTGGTAGAGATCAACCGTGTTTTGGTGTGCAGCGGTCGTGACGATGTGCCTAAATGCTACTTGGCTTGGTAGCATAAATTTGTCACCATTTGCTATTTTCACCACTTTTGTTGTCCTTTTCAATATTCTCACAGCACGATATTCGACACATTCTTGGGTTCAGATCGTAATTATGACTAATGCGCGACCGCGTCATAGATCCACATCCATGACCGTATGACGCGACCCGCGACCATGACCCAGCGGCCCCTCGGCTGTCCATTATAAGGGTGATATGTTGCGCGTCGCCGAGAATGGAAGCGAACGGTCGACGAGCCTCATGATTTTTCGTAGCTCATTGTTTTGTTCGACCCACGAAGACATAAATCAATTCGAATATTTCCTAAAGCCTTTCCGCGATATTTAACGCTGCGAGGCGTGGATGCCGCCAGTGGAGAATGTTTTTACCGGCGTATCGCCATCCCGATAATTTTTACCAGCATGCTTGTAATTGGCCGATTCTAAATATTCTTGAGTTATACTTTCGCTCACAGTTGCGTCTGCGGTCTCAAATGCGTCAGTCATGCGAGCTTTTGGAAGAATTACACGTTCTCACGATGACTCATACCTTTCCTTATTTGTTCAGCGGAAGTGCGTGGATCATTTCTGATGAGAATGCCGACTTTCAATCCTTCATGAAGGTGTGTGGAAGAAAATCGTTTGGCTTTTCTTGAATGGATGTTGTATTCTTTACTTTAATTGTATTTCCAGACCATTGCATCTAGATGGTTGGCATCTAGTATCCATGACAAGAAATTCTTTGTGATATCAAAATACAAATTCCAATTTCGCAGATTCGACACTTAATAATACTATTATAGATATATGAAAAAATATTAGATAAGATAATAATATTGTAAAATAAAAGAGATAGTTGCATATGAACACACCTCGATATACCTTCAATATATTTCTTGAAAATCAACGAGCTTCGTGTTGATAACGTATAAAATAGAAGAAACAGAAGGCGAGAATATAGAAGAAACAAAGGAGAGATTTCTTATTCCTTCATAATGTGTGTGACTCATACAAAGGCTCCCCTATTTATAGGGTTTAATACGTGAATACATTAATGTGTATATAAATACGTAACCTACACATTCGTAACCTATATACATCAATGTATATTCAATGTACCTATTAATATCCGAAGATTAATGGAGAGTTTATGGACATCCATAATATTGAAATTCATAATAGAAGTCATGATTTTACTTTATCATTTTAAAGTTCAAACATTTAAACATTCATAAGTGCAAATTAAATTTTTAAATGTAAATCATCTTAGATCAAAATCTACAAAAAATAAAAATTAAAAAATCAATATAAAATTTATTGATTAAGCTATATATAACCTACAAAATAAATTTTCAATAATCTAGAATATCAGATTCCAAAATCTAAAAATGTAAAGCAAAACATATCTATACAAAGGCATTCCAAAATATATGTGCTGATTTATAAGCATTAACATTACATTTTGGCTTCGTGTCTTAGAAGTAATATTGCTAAGTCACCATAAGACATTTTGTAAAACACTAATAGAAACTTATTACAACAATTAAAAACAAAAGAATGTAATCTCAATCTGGGTTCCTTCTTACAAAGCAAAGTTATCAATCTCTGCTCATTTGGATATTTGTTTATACCTTCTTTCCAATTATGCTTCCATCTGTATGACTTTCTTGACAATAGGAGTTGAATAATTGGATTTATTAATTTTTGTAAGGAAATGTGGGACTTTTAAACATTGAATAACCCTTTATAGACAATACTATTCATGCCTTCCTAAAAAAAAATATAGAGGTATAATTAGATAAAAACATTGCCTTTCTTTCTTTTTTTGTTGAAAACCAAGGCATTATATATATATATATATATATATATATATATATATATATATATATATATATATATATATATATATATATATATATTTTTATTTGAATGAGGTGATGACATGACAATAATCAGTTTTTCAACAATGAACAAAGTCAAAAGTAGTTTGGTTGGTTTATTAGCAATTGTAGATATAAGCATATACCTACATTAATGTTCAGATAATAAGAGGCTTGAAGGTACAATAAATATCACTACTAAGTCGTTAATCAATAGATATTAAATAATATTACACTCGAGTGATGGCATGTGGTGAAGTAGTGGGGCTTATTTTGTACATTCTGCTTCTTTGTTCTTCTGAACACTTTTGTTATTACATTTTCTACAAGCATTGTACTTTCATATTATGAATATGAACTATTGTGGCTCTAAAAGAATAATGTATTTTCTATACATGTACATGCACAACATCAATACCAATTTGACAATTGTAATGAGTGAAACATAGGTATAACATTTTTGGCATATCTGACTGAGATTCAAATAATAATTAGATTCATCAGTAAACAGTGTTGTTTGTTTGAACCAATAAATTTTGATGGTTTGAAGAATTGATGAACTAGAAACACCTAAATTGTGACACCCCAAAACCAGGTCCGGGTGACAACAAATGTAGCGTGAAATTTCTGTGGGTCATTGCGCACCCTAAGTTTTGGTACGGCAGGTACCAGTACTCATGGACAGAGTTACTGGCACCACCTTGATCCGTCCTTCGCGGGACCCCATTCATTCATATTTAGCTGAAAATATGATCGTATGCAACTAAATACGATTCGTAGAGTCCGATCACGACCATCTTACCATTATTGCACAAACCGGAAGCTATATTGGCAATAGTCCAAAAGAATTTAATTACAATTCTTTTATACAAAAATACATGCTAGAACTAGTTTGTCCTAAGCACTTTTTACAAAAAGATTTATCAAGGCCATATGTTGGCCTTCTTCGCAATCACGGTCTCGCCTGAGCGATTTTCATCTATGTAGACCCTGCACCTGAAAAGGGGTCCCACGACGGGGTGAGCAATGCCCAATAAGGATAACTCCTACCTGAGAGTCTTTGACCACTACGCAAGTGAGCATCTGATACCATGTTCACTGCAATAATACACCATCAACATTCCAATGAAGAATATCTGATATTACATGGAATCCTACGTGCTATGAAATGAGATGAGACTCATCATACTGTGCTCTCGAGTCTCACAGGCTCCTCGCACAGCGCCCCAACTGTGTGTGAAAAGTTGTCATTACGGATGACATCAATGATCATTTCAAAACAAATTTAGTATGTTTTATAAAACAAAAGCTTTGGATGATACATCACAATGATCATTTTATATTCAAAATATACGCTTTTGTGGGTATATTTGGGTGTCTCTGTGAATCCATGAAGCCCATACCTTTTATGATTTCACGTTGGGGTATCAGCCGACCATGGTGTGAGTTTTCACGAGGAGGGATCTATACCTTCTTCTTGATACCTGACACATATTTTTCGTTTAAATGCAATGAAAATGCGGCTACATTTGAAGTTATCCATTTACGAGCCCTGATCAAACATAAACGCAATGATTTACCAACCATGCACTCACACCCATGAAATGTGATGTTTCCCGTGCATATGCAATGCAAAATGCTACTGCATGTTAGCTCGTGTTACATGTATAATACACTACATAGAATAATTTATAAACCGTACTTTATGCCAACTACCATAGATAATTATATTGAAAGCATGTAATTTACATCCATTCATGCTAATATATATAACACCAATATGTCAACATATTTACAATGCATTCAGCATGTTATAAAATTTCCAGCAATAACAAACATAAATAGTCCACACAAACTAATCATTCCCGGCCAAATATCCGGCCATACTCGGCCTTGGAAATAATTTTGACTCAGTCCAGAAATTTCAGCTTTTGTTTTATTTATTTATTATTTTTTTAACAAATTTTAAGACTGTCATAAATGGCTATAAATTCATTCATGGCTTGATCATAAACTTGGCGAAAACTATCGAAAAGCAGTCCCGATGTCAGAAAGCTTCAGTCCATGGTTGAAGTTTGAACCACACTACCGACCATTCGACCCTTGATTAAGAGGAACCAGTGTAGAAGAAAACCCTACCTCTTTTGTTTTTGGCACCTACTCGTAGCTCTCGTCTAGTAGACCAACTTTAACTTTCGGACTAACAACTTTCGATCTTCTAAACATCGGGAATCGAAGTCATTTTCCTTTTTTTTTTTTTTTTTGTTCCCCTCCATTGCGGTTTCCTCCTCTATTTTGTTTTTCCTCCTTTTTTTTCCTTTCTTCATTTTCTTTTCTTTTTTCTCCTTTCCTTTCTTTTTCTCCTTTCCTTTCTTTTTTCTCCTTTCTTTTCTTTTCTTTTCCTTTTTCTCCTTTTCTCCTCCTTTTCCTTTTCTTTCTTCCACCGAATTGTTTTTCTTCTCCCATAATCTCTTCCTTTGTTTGATCCGACAAGAGAAACTTCCTCACTTTCCTCGCTATTTGACTTCATTTCTCCATGTGCCATTTGTCAAATGGACATGAACTAGGTGGCAAATGCCACACCACATAGCTCTCATGCCATGTGCCACCTCCTCTAAGCTTGTCATGCGGCATCCCTTGGTCATGCCATGTGCTTTCCCTCCATGTGTTATCGAACATCCGTGCCTCATCGTGAAATTTATTTGTCTCGAATCAACTGAAATTCGATTAGGTAGCTAGATTTCGCTAGATGAATCTAACGATGAAGTCTGTTTCATCATCCGAGATCTAGAAAATTTCAGGTTTTCAACATGTAGCTGTGACAAATTACGTTTTGCCACTAGAAAAATTGCATTTTTCGAGTTTTACATCCAGCTACAAAAAAAGTCCGTCCCCAAAGTACACACATACCTACGGTCTGTATATCGATAGTCATTTAAGTGCTAAATGACTAAACGATGCCTTCATCCTTAAATAAGAAAGGATAAGTGGCACGCATCGTGTCCTCACGTTCCCATGTTGCCTCTTCCACTCCTTAGTGCTGGCACAACACCTTCACTAGTCTCACAGTCTTGCGTCGCAAAACCTGATACTAGTTATCCATAATACACACCGGTCCCTCTTCGAAGGTTCCATCTGTATTAATAATAAGCTTGCTCTAATCCACTACATAAGTCGAATCTGGAGTGTATTTCCATAGCATGGAGACATGGAATACCTCATGGACACCCGACAAGCTCGACAGTAAAGCCAACCGATAAGCAATTGTATCAACCCTCTCGAGTACCTCGAAGGGCCCGATATACCTCAGTGACAGCTTTCCCCGCTTATCGAACCTGACCACTCCTCTCTTAGGCATCACTTTCAAGAAGACATGATCACCCGCCTCAAACTCTAGAGGTCGTCGCCATCTGTCGATGTAACTCTTCTACCGGCTTTGAGCAGTGAGAAGACGTTTCTGTATCAAATCCACCTTCTTAGAGGAGTCTATAATCAAATCTAGACTCGTGGTGGATCTCTTTCCCACATTCGTTCAACAAATCGGAGATCGACATGACCTCCAATATAAAGCCTCCTAGGGTGCCATCTATGCTTCGCTTGATAAGCGTTGTTATGGCCGAACCTACCCGAAGAGGCGAATGCTCTTCCCAGCCACCCTTGAGATCTAGGAAGCATGCCCGTAACATGTCCTCCAAAATCTGTATGGTCATTTTTGACTGGCCGTTAGCATGCCCCACGACCGTTTCGTCATCCGAGATCTAGAAAATTTCCAGATTTTCCACCTGTACTATAACGACAAATTACCGTTTTGCCCTTTTTCAAAAAAATTGAATTTTTCCCAGGTTTTATATTCTTCCCCCCTTAAAAGAATTTCGTCCCTGAAATTCACACACAGATACACATTCAATATCACATGCATAGTTGAAGGGTCTTGTCCTTCTTCTTAGCAAATAGAATTGGAGCACCCCAAGGTGAAGTGCTCGGTCTAATGAAACCCTTGTCCAGCAAATACTGCTATCCCAGACCTTCCGGGTTCTGCGACTCAAACGCCATATCTGTCGCGGAAGTCGCAGAAACCAAGGTGGCATGCAGATGTTCAACTTCGACCACAAAGTCGCTCCACTTTGGAGCAATCGATAACTCCATCTGGAAAAACATCCTCCTGCACTCACAACTTCACAGAACAGATCTACAAATCCTGACTCACTCGTCCTCCCGGGTAAGGCTTGCAAATGACCCATTAGCGCCGTGCCACTTAGAGTCATACACGGCTCAAGGTAAAACACCGTTCTTATCTCCCTGAAACACAACACAAACACCACCTTGTGTGTAGGCAGTAACTCTCCTACAATCACAATCAATGACAACTCAATGTGCCGTCAACTAGTCCATCCCGAGGATGACATCAAACTCCGACATGTCCATGACCCTTGGGCCCACAGTGAGTAGGATCCCACATATCTCTAACTCACAATGCCGACATATCATGCTCATTTATTTTCTGAACCCCTAAGGTTATGTTCTCTAACCCTAGTGTTCTTCGTTTTCTATATACAACCTATCATGCATATAATTACCTGACAGTATGCTTGCACATTTATATAACCTGATCATCACCTGACGATTCACAAAATACACAATGAATACTCTGATACCAAGCTGAGACGAACTAGTATTAGGACCATACTTATGGATACCCACACCCGAGCTCCCTAGGTAATCGTTTACCTAAGATTTGATACTAGGCTGTGACGCTAATATCAGACATCGAGCCTAAATTCGCAACACTAAGCTCACGTCTTATAGCAGCGATATCACAAACCCATGCCCACGAGCCTTAGGTACTCGTATACTAAACTCACGATACCAACTGTAGCCCCCGAAAACTTGGGGTCCGTTGTAACCCGTCAACCCGTGGAATTCTTGTGGATTTAGGGTAACCCAATACCACATTGTTGTGTCCCATTTATCGGGATCCATATTTTCACAAAAATTGAGCAGAGTCTCCTTTGTTTGAAGAACTCTACCCAATATACAACATGTATAACAATATATCCATGATATACAACTATATCACAATAGTCCATAAGAGTTTATTACAACACTCTTATACATAACATATATTAAAACTAGTTTGTTCTAATATAGTTTACAAAAATATTTGCTCCTTCCTTAATCCACGGCCTTGGAAGAATTAATAGTCATCGGCGTACCACACTTTGAAATATGGTCCCACGACGGAGTGAGTAGCAATGCCCAGTAGAGAATAATTCCTATAAGGGCTATTCCCCACCTAAGTGCACATGTAATGCTATTTCACACATTCAAGTAAAAACATACACATTCCTACTCAAGTCCCGTGTCCCATGTCACCTTGTCCCATGTCACGAGTCCTCACCGACTTCTTCACACATGCATATGCCAAGTGTGAAAACCGTCATTTATGTTCCATCAATGACCATTTTTCCAAAACAAAAGCTTTTTGTTTTATAAATCAAAATCCATTGGACAAACTCCGATATTCACTTGCTTTTACCAAGTCCCGTGTGTTTTTATGGGTAGCGAATTTCTAGGGTTTCACCGTAGGCTTCGTCATGCCTTCCGACACTTTCGTGAACTTTCATTGCTAGATATATATGTCTAACCAATAATATCGGGTTTTTCACTCCGATGGGTAATCTATCCCTCCTTTACATATCTAACACACGTATTTTCTATTTTTCTTTATGTAATCGTGAGTGCGACGCCCCAAATCCAAGGGGTTCTTGTTTTTTTTTTTTTTTTGAATAGTGTCCATGAATAGTGTCCGTAAACAGTGTCCATGAACAATATCTCAAACGGTGCACAACGCAGTGCACTATTGGCTACTAGACAAGTCTGCCGCGGCGCCAGAGTTGCGCATGGCCACCGCCGCTGCGTAACACCACCATTGGGCGCGCGCCTCACGCGCTCGTGCTCTGCGCTGCGGCGCGCGCCTAACGCTTGTCGCGACGCGGTAAGCCCGGGTCCGTGGGTCGCGTGACATGAAACTCTTTGTTGCAACACCACCCCTGTAAACCCAATCGTGATATAAGATCTTCTGTTGCGACAAGAATGGCCCAAATTGAAAAACTTTTTGTCGCAAATACGCGACCCTCGTCATACCTAAACACCCCTCGCCCCACCCAAACCCTATCGCAACATTGAATTTTTGTCGTGACACAGGTCGATAGTCTCCGCTGCGGATGTGAAGACCTCTATCGCGACCCAAACCACCCAAAGATGTTGTGGAACAAAGAGTCGCGACACAAGATCCCCTGTCGTGAACACAAAGCCAAAAAGCTCCTCGCTACAAAGTGCACGCTGCGGTTAGCTCGTAAGTGCATCCAACCGCGAGCACATGCTACCGTGGAGCGCCAGGCCGGCCATGAGCCCGTTCAGAACCTTATCGACATGGAAGACTTCGCCGCAACACAGCCTGTGAGAAACCCCGTGGCGATAGAAATTTCTCTGCCGGAAGATCCAAATAGCCTCCTCCTCGGTCCCTCCTACACCTCCAGCCCCTTTTCTTTCCTTTCATTAACTCAAATTCTAACACACGAGCAGCCTTTTTATTATAAAGGCAAATACGAAACCCTAAAACTGAACAAAATGTATTAAATGAGCTTAATTACAACTCTTTCTTTTACATAACAAACCGGTTTTCCATCCGAAATTTACAAAATACAAAACAAAGCCAAATCTGGTTTTTTCTTCGCCACTAAGGTCTTGGATACGCTCCATCCCCCGGTGTACCTCTAGTACCTGAAAATATTTTCCCACAACGAGGTGAGCAATGCTCAGTAGATGAAGTTTTCTACAAGGGTTACTCCCCACCTGAATGCACATACAATGGCCCACACACATCATACCACATCCCATACAGAAAATACAATCATAAATGGAATATATCATGTCATGCATGAGATGAGACTCCTCATGCCCACAACTTGACTCAGCCATCACTTCACACATGCTAATGCTGCAGGAACTAGTCATCATGCTACCTAACGACTTAACCCATCGACAACCCTCCAATATTTATTTAATTTTAACAAATCCAGGTTATGTATTTAGGGTCAAAGGCTATTTTTCTCGGTTTACACCGGGCAGTGATCAAGCCACACACCTTTTCAACATTTTTACAGTCTTTCACCATTGGTGATCATGTCTAATCGCTCATGAATTCAGGTCTTTCACCCAAGAGGGGATAAACTCCATCTTGCTTCGCCTAAACACACGAGATTTCATTAACATTATTATGTTCTTATCACGCAACAATGAGTCTCAATTTTGGATGTTGTCCCACTTTCGAGCTCACTACACATTCACCAAGGATGGTGAATAACCATTACCATGCACACACATCCAACCCAATGCGATGTTGTCTTGCATATGACATGCAATTATGCCATTTCATACATACAACATTCATGATTCATGAACAATTATATTTTTCTACAATATAATTCACATCATCTAGCAATTCATGCTAATACATCAAAAGAGCATATGACCACATGATTTTCACACGAATAACATGTTATTCAATTTTAGCAATACACTCAAAACTGTACACATGGATAGTCCAAAATCAGTCTCATAATCCTGCTCCGGATTGTCCAAAAACAGTCCCAAAATTTCTGTTTCGAACTGTCCAAAAATAGGCCTGAAATCCAATCTCTGGATCACAAAACAAATCCCAAAATCTAGCATGCAAGCCTCAAATCTGACTGACACGAACGCTTCGGCCCTAAATACTCAACAATTTGAATAAATTTCTGGGACAAGAAGCAAAACCAAGTAGGAGAAACCCCACCCTGGAGCTTGGTGAAACTCCCCGATTTCGCACTACAGATAACTCTCGATGCATGGACCAACTTTGCCTCTTGTTCCGACTTGAACCGACGGTTCGATCGTCGGGAAATCTAGAGAGAAGGTAGAGCTTCTCTCTCATCCTTCTTCTTCTCTCCTTTCCCTCTCTTTCCTTTTCTCCAATTTTCTCTCCCCCAACGAAATTTGGTCTAACTTGGTCAAGTGGGATGTCCTATTTTCCACATGTCACCTCTCCATTAGCTCTCTTGGATTTCCCCTTATCCTCTTATCCAATTCTTTGGATTTCCATCATCTCAAGTTGTGACACATGTCCCACATGGGCCCCACTTAGACTTTTGTCTGACTTGCTCTCCATTCCACATATGGCCTCATGCTTTCATCCAACATGTGCTATGTCACTGCTACCTTATTCTAAAACTGAAACTCGCTTTATCCTCTAATTAGAAGAAATCTGACTGGTAACTAGATTTTGTGAG
This sequence comes from Tetrastigma voinierianum, assembly GCA_016808115.1. NCBI lineage: Eukaryota > Viridiplantae > Streptophyta > Magnoliopsida > Vitales > Vitaceae > Tetrastigma > Tetrastigma voinierianum. Next base: position 39,028 of record JAEQBH010003965.1, read on the forward strand.
ATGATTCCAAACTGAAGTCCCGCTTTGTCATCCGACATCTTTAAAAATCACATTTCCATTAAAATTACCGCTTACCATTTTTAAAAATTGAATTTTTCTCAGTTTTAATGAGACTACTTTATCGTCCCATTTTATCGTTTCTCCACCACGAACACCAAACATAATGTTGATCTACTATGTACTCATGACATACCATCGAACACTAAACATAGTGTCGATCTTTACCATGCACTCACACCCATGTCATGCGATGTCCCATGCATATGTAACGCCCTGAAAATAGCTTAACAATTTTATAACATGTTCAAGGTGTAAAATAAATTAAATTATATTTTTTTACAAGTTTAAATAGATAAAAACGAAAAATGATAAAAACCCGAAAATTTTATAGGAGCCAAATAAATTTGGTAAAAATGTCAAATGAGAACCTAAGGGTCATAAATGAGTAATGTAAGTGCCAAAGTATAAATGAAATGAAATGAAGTGGAAATGAAAGTGAAATGAAGCCTTAAAATTGTAAAAATGAGAAAAGAGGAATTTATGGGCTAGCCAAACAAGGCTTAGTGCAGAATTTTGATTAAAGACCAAATATTGGTCTTTGAGAGGTATTTTGCACATTTGGAAACATAAGGGGAGAGAAAGTGCTTGGGATTTTTTCGGTTGTGAGAGAGAGGGAGGAAGATTAGTGGTCTTTGCTCCATGAAATCAAGGATTAAGGTGATCAAGAGGAAGAAGGGAAGATTGGTGCTGAAGAATCAAAGATTTAAATAAGAAATCAAACCCTAACCCCTTCCCTTATTGTGTTCGGTTTCAATGAAACCCCAAATTGAACAAAAGGTTTTTATTGATCAGAGATAAGTTTGTCAAGCCAAAGTTGTTTTTGGTTGTTTTGATTATTATGGTCCTCAACAAGGAATGCGTATAAAGGAAATGTCAGTTTTTATGGGAGATGTCGCCAAAATTTTCCAAACCCATGTTTTGGTTTTGGCCATAATTGCCATCACCATCTAACCCGAGTAATTCAAATTTACGGCAAACTAATTTCCAATATAACAAATCTCCCCGAAATAAGTGTATTCAAATACGGGACCCTATCGACCCATAACCACAAAGTGATACTGCTTTTGGGTCAATTCGGTTCAATCTAACACGCTTTGGTGTTCCAGAACAGCTGTACTTAGGTCATAAGTCAATTTCACTCATCTAAATTTGAAAGTTATTCAAATTCGTAAACTGTGACTTCTAGGAGAACAAATTTATCTAAAACAAGTGTATATTCAAATTTGGACCCCATTAGACCCGTAAATTGCCTAAATGAGTCTCCTGCCTTTTAGCGCATTTTGGTTCTATGTTGAAAATAGAACAGTCCCTGATATTTAGATTACATCCGAGCTTCTAAGGTTCGAATCGATGATTCCAATTTCCAGAATAACAAAATGATTCTATGTATAACAAATCGACCTGAATAAGTTAGGTAAAATATGACCTATTTATTCCTTAAAAATTTTTAAGGTTAAGTGCCACAGGAAGAACAACCCTAACTAAACCTAAATAAGTCAACTGGATATTGTTCTCTTAATCGTGATGGATTGTGGTCAGGACGAGGAAAACCCAAATTGAAGTCGAGATTCCGAGGATGGGAATCGAAGTGCGATGACCTTTTTGGTTCGTTTTCTATTCTTCTCTTCTTATTTCAAGTATCAAAATTTTTTGCTCAATTATTGAAATGATTTTCAATCAAACCGCATATTGATTTATTTTAAGCCGATTCGGTAAAATCGACGCAAACGATCGCTATGAAAAATCAGATGAGTATTGAATGTGCCATTTCGAGTATAAATGTATATAAATTCTATTGTAAATTTACGACTAAGTTTTAATGCCCTTAATAGAATGTTATCCGCCATATCTGAAAGTTAAGGATAGATCGTATACCAATATGACAAACTAAGAAGCATTTCACAATGAATGTAATGTAGTTTCACTGAATCCGTGAGCCCAACTGACAAGATTGGCCAGTGTTCACAAAATGATTTTTTTATAACCAATCAGCAGCCCAACGGGACTATACCGTGTTATAAAACCTTTTTATATCGCACAGACTTTAACGGACTGTACATGTGATTCCGTTTATTCACGTGACCGAAAAACATCACAAATTCGCTAAGGGCAAATGATAAGAATATTAGTGAAATGCATGATTTGTGTTTTGAATTATTTATTGCATATGAAAGTGTATATTTGGAATGATCAATGAACTATAAATAAATGTATATGAAATGAATATATGTATTATATTTGCATTGATCATTCAAAAAGATTCAAAAGTATGGTTTAGAAAAATTGCATGATTTTGACTTAAACTTAAATAGAAGAGAAAGATTATATGTAACTACTAAAGATGAAATTCTGAAGGCCGCTTTTATCATTGCAAGAAAATGAGGTGAACAAACAAGACGATCGCAGCGGAACTGCAGTCATCACAAAGTCACACTGAGGATAAGTAAAGTCATTACATGTATGCATGAAATTATTCTAATTCATTTTGTACAAACACTATTACGAAATCGAACTTTGATTACGTTAGAATATTCTGATATCGAAATGGCTAATAATGTCAGATCAGATAAAGGTGGGAAATGGACCAAATGGGCATGGAATGTCACATCGAATGAAAAATAGTTCCGTGGTCAAATGATGGCCCCTTTATGTTAAATGGTATTTACGTATATATATTTTCATCGAAGTATTTGAATTGCGTTTTGAAAGCAATCAGATTCGGGATGACTAACGATTCAAAAAAAAAAAGCTGGAGTAATCATCCCAGTGGTCCGGGTCTCACTCGGGTCAAAGTATGGTACGGCATGGTCACACAAAGATAAATGCGATAGAATGCGTCAGATGTATCTCATGCTACATGCACAATGAATGCCACGTGCAACAATTAAATATGTATCATGGATAATCATATTTAATACATATAATTTACATCTATTCAACTCAATATGCTTATCACACATATTTCAACATGCTTTCATACAATCAACATGTGATTCATTCTTCATGCAGTACAAGCATACATCACACCAAGCATCAATCATATACGCAAAGATAACTTGGTATCCTTTACCATTTGTGGCATAAACAATGCCCACAACAATCCACACAGCTCTTTGAAAAGAGCAGGAAACACCTGAAATTGTGAGCACTAAATATCATTCACTAGAATATGGTTAAATTCTAGACTCAAAGAGCTTTTAGTAGAGTCCAAGAACGCGTAAATCAGATTTAGGACGAGAAAGTTATGGTCGTCCGAAGTCAAAACTGCCGATTTGCATAGGTGTGCGAAAATTGTTCATACCCCAAAACCAAGCACCACACCCACGACCAACACTCAGCCAGCCCAAACCACAACAGTTCGGGTTCAGTCCCGGGACTTATCATCCGTGGCTATGGGCAGGTTGGATGTCCAGCCACGCCTAATCATAACCAAGGCTACATACAGGTAGCCAAGAGGTCTAGAATTTCAGTCTCGAAATACTGGATTCGGTCCTTGACTGTCAATAAACACAACCCTAAGATTAGAACTGAACCAAAATGACCCTTACATGGCCATTAGGAAAGAAATAACTAGTGTAGGAGAAACCCCTACTTTTTGGAACGTGACGAAACCTGCAGTTTCTGGTACCCACGCGTAGCTCTCATCGCGTGGACCAACTTTGTCTCTTGCCCCGACGCTGCTTAACCGGTCTGGTCTGAGATCGCAAAGGAAGTGTCGCTCCTTTTTTTTCCTCTCCCCACGCATGGCCTTCCCTCCTCCTCTCCTTTGTTTTTTTTCCTCATTTTCTTTCCTTTCTTCCTTTTCCTCCTTTTCTTTTTTTTTTTCTTTTCTTTTCCCTTTCTTTCCTTCTTCCTTTTCTTTCTTTCTTTCTTTTCTTTTCCCATCGGATTGTTCGTTTGTTTCAAGTGAGATGCTTCCTCTCATTCTACTATTCATCTTGCCATGTGTCACATTTTCCATGGTCCATGTGTCACATGAACACATGTTCTAGGTGGCACTCTCCACGCCACATGGCTCTCATACCATGTGTCCTTTTTCCATGTTGCCAAGTGGCAGCCCCTGGTCATGCCATGTGTGTAAAACCCGGGAAAAATTCAATTTTTCTGAAAAATGGTAAAACACGAAATCTAGTTACCCAGTCGAATTTCTTCGGATTCCAAGATAGTCGGAATTTCACATTTTTACAATCGGTGTCGTGACACATGGCATGTAGCATGTGGACGCTACACTAAGACCCTATGAGCGGCACACACAGCTACGCCACAAGACTACATTAACGGCTCACATTGAGCCATGTGTCAAAAGAAAAATAAAACACAAGAGAAGAGAAAGAAAAATCAAATGGAAAGAGTAAAGAAAAAATGAAAATTTAAAAGGAATGGGAGATGGAGCAAATAGAGAATTCGGTGGGATTAGAATAAGAAAAAAAAATTGAAGAAAGAATATCAATAAAAAGAAAAAAAAGAAAAAAAAAACATAAATAAGAAAAATCAAACAAAAAGAGGGAAAAGGCCATTTTTCGACACAAACCGACAGCGAGGGAGAGAAAGGGAGAGAGAAGAGAGAGAGAGAGAGAAAGGGGAAAAGGGGTTTTTCGCTTCTCTTTAAGATCTATGGAAATCGAGTCGCTGGCCGTAGCCAGCAAGAAAAGTTGATCCACGCATCACAAGCTACGCGTGGGTACCAAAATCTTGGAGTTTCGTCAAACTCCACGAGGTAGGAAATTTTCCTACTTTGAATATTTCTATCCTAAAGGCCATTTAATGGCATGGGATTTTCTTTGAGGCCGTGAGAGGCTGTAAATTTCAGTCCCAAAATCTTGGAACTGAGTGTAGGAATTTTTAAGAATTTTTGGATTGCTTTTGAGCGCCGAGCTGTGATTTTCTGGGATCGTTTCTCGCATTAACTGTTAAGATTTTCAAACTGCTTTCAGCAAATTCCATCGTGCTGGAAGTTTGGTTTGATCCGGACTGATGTCTTCGGGGTTTCTCATTGTGTATTTCGTATCATCAAGAATTTGCTGATGAATGGAAAAATGGTCTATGGCCATGAAGGACCAAGAGGTGCCCTGCTTTATATGGGTCCTAAATTGACCATTTTGTATGTATTGTTGGAAAATAAATAATATGCTACAGTGTAAAATCATGTTAATATGCTAGTGGATGGATAATACGGAAATTGGTGATGAATGGAAATTATATGTAGGAAATATAATTATCCGAAATTTATAAATATTGCATGTAGCATGACATAACATGAAATGACATGATTGCATTTTATATGCACAATCACATTGTGTTTATCGTAAAGCGTGGTATTGGTTATTCACCGCCTGTGAATGTGCAAGGAACTCTAACTGGGGACAACGCCCAAAATTGAGACTCACGGTGCATAAAATAATAATATTAAATTTGCAGGTTTGAGTGAAGCAAGATGGGCGCACTTCCCAATGGTGAAAGACTAAATTCTTATTCTTGGTCGACATATGTATCCAACGATGAAAGCGTCTGTTAAGCGCATGGTTCGGGGCGAGACCTAAATCTACCTAATTCGTAAAACAAACACACGGATTTGATAAATAAAAAAATAAATAACACGAGGCTGTCCAATAGTTTAAGTCATTTGGTGAAACAATTTAATGATTAGTTTCACTTGGCATTACAGGTGCGAGGAGCTGGGCCGGACTTATCATGTGGTACGAGGAGTCTCATCTCATGCATGATACGTAATATTCCATAGAATTGCATTATTTATATATGGAACGTGATCGACGCTTTCATGGTCACAACAGATGTGCATTTAGGTGGAGAGAGCCCTCAGAGGGAGTAAGGTTTTCTACCGGTTACTGCTCAACTCACTGCAAACCCCCTTTAGGTACAGGGGGTGTACAGTGGAAATGACGCCCGACAAGGCCATGATTAGTGAAGAAGAAGGCCGATGTGTGGCCTTGATATTACCTTGAGCAAGCCATTTTTGTAAAAATATTTTGTATAAAATAATTATAACTAAAATTCTTTAGACTATCGTGATAAAATAACGGTATACTTATGATAAGAGGTCTGATCGGACTCTTACTGATCTAATTTAAGCCGCTTTTATTTTTATATTTTAGATTTAAATGTGAATGAATGGATCCCGATAAAGGGATGTATATTGGAGATATGAACAAATGGACCCTGTGGGGTCAATACTACTCGCTGAAAGACTCGATGGGGGTATGATTATACTATTATACAAGTCAGATGGTCGGGTGTGAGCCCTAACAAAGGAGACTACCCGATTGCGGAAAATATGATCCCGATAAACGGACACAACAAAGTGTGGTATCGCCAACAAAATCCACAAGAATTTTCGCGGTCGACGGTTGTCAAGGGAACCCCTTGATTTAGGAGCCGCTCTCAAACAACGTGCTTTCAGTAAATGATTACCTAGGAGCTGAATGCATCCAAGGTTAATTCTTGAAATAAGCATAGCTTGCAACATAATTCTAGGTATACAAATACCTCGGGTCTAGATCATGCATCAAGCCAGGTGTGTCAAGGCTTAACATGCCGTGGTGATACATGTGTGGTGATTTGTGAATAATATACATGGTCGATTTGTATGGAACACTAGGTTAGAAAACATAACCCAGGCCCAAAACAAAATGAACAAGGATACTCAGAACTGGAGGTATTAGTGTTCACATTGGCAACCACCAAGGAAAAGTGGATGAAAGGTGTAGTTCATGATGTTAAAGTCTACTGCTGGTCACATGTGCATTGCTAGTTAGACTCGAGATAGAAATTCGAGAACTCCTCTATCGCTTATCCGACATGTAGATAACCAAATACAGAGAAGAGGACGTTTGGGTTGCGGCTGTGGCACAACCCACGACCACCGGATTACCAATGCACTCCATGGGAGGCTGTTATCACGCGACTCACTCTTATGCAGGTGTGGTCGCTTCGCCACCATCGCACGCTGGTGGAATCGGGAACCAAGGGGGTGGTCAATTAACCTCCAAATGTTCGAGGCAATACGATGCTCCGCCCTACGCAGTATGAGACCGATACGGTGTCACCGCTTCCGACTAATCAGAAGGATACGCGCTGCTAAGAAGAAGCGTAATCAATCTTCTTCTAAATTTCTAGAAAAACAAGACTTTGTTTCAATGGATTTCGGGATGTGGTCAAGAAATTATCGTACAAGGCCGAGCTCAGGGCTTCTACCAAACTAGTGCATGACATGCTACCAATTACCATCAAAGACGTGGGATTGATATGAGGCGGATCGCCTCAAAGCGCAAGGATCCCCGACCATGACAAGAACCCAAAGATCGCTGACAGCAGACGCCTTTGTTCCTTCTTATCCCGCACGCAGCCGAGGATGTGTATTAGTCCCAAGGTGCCGCATTACACCTTCGCTACATAGACGGGCCGAGGCTAAGGCATGGGTCGAGGTCATGGTCAACAAAGCTCACGCCAGACTTCCAAGGACCCAAGGGCGTGTTTATTTCATCACACCCGTTGTGATTGAGCTAATCAACATGACAGTGGTATGTTTCTCGTTATCCCGCTTTATGGGCAAAGATACTATTTGATTATGATGTATTACATTCTTTTGTTACTGCATCTAGTGTAAAAGTTGTGGGCTTGGGAGGTGAGACCTGATGAGTCTGTTATAGGAGTTCTCCCTGTGGAACTGGGGTGAGGATTGATCAAACATGTCGGGATTGTAAGTTAGAAAGATCTGTGGATTTTGCTCACTCGTGGACCTTCTAAAGGATGGACATATTCGAATTTCGGCGTCATCCTTGGTATGGATCTGACGCACACCGAGTCGCCACTGATTGTGATAAGAGGATTACCGCTACACACGAGATCCAAAGATTCGTGTGACTTTTTTCGTGGGGAGAAGCATCGCTGTTTACCCCAAACCAGCACAACTCTAGATGGAGGGATGGGCTTGATGGTCAGCAAGTTTTACCCAGAGGGATGAGTGGGAGATGAGATTCAATCTAATCTGTGTGGTTTAGAGCATGAGGATGCCCTTCTGCACGAGCCACCGGATTACCTCCCCGATTACGTGGATATGGACTTTGTCATTGAGTTACACCCCGGTATCGCCGCCCATTTCATGACTCTCATAGATGGCAATCGATCGAGTTACAGGAACTCGCGTCCAATTGCGGAACTGTGGGACAAGGGTTTTGATGAAATCGAGCATCACCAATGGGCGCTATGGTTCTATTTCACAAAAGAAGGATAAGACCCTTCTGATCGTAAGTATCGATTACCGATATCGAACAAAGGTTATGATTAAGAATCTGATCCATTACCGAGGATTGATGACTCGCTTGGATCAAGAAGGGCGCAAGTCTTCCAAGATGTGACCTTCACCGTTACCAGCAAGCTGAGAGTCAGGAGGCCGATATCTCTAAGACAACATAGACGTGGTAAGGGCATTTCGAAGCCATGATGCCTCTTCGCTTACGAACGCGCCAAGAATATTCATGATCTACATAAGGTAGTTTTGAATCCTATTCGATCAATTTGTCAGGGTCTTTGCTGACAAATATCTGACTACTCCTGGGCCATGGAGTAGGAGCACGAGACTACCTGAGGATTGGGTTCTCCACCAAGGACCACTGGCCAGATGCCAAGTTCAAGTAAGTGCGAGTCAGCTTACCGAGGTGAGATTCCAGACACGTCATGCCTGGCCAAGTGTGTCGTAAGAGAATTCAAGAAGGCCGAGGCTGCTACTTAGGTCGGGAGCTAAGCCGCCTTTCTAGATATGCGCTTTCTTCGAACTGGCTGTGGTACTACAGGAGGTTCATCGAGGATTTCCAAGCTAGTAGCACTTTATGACTAGATTGACCCTATGCAAATAAGTTTGGAGTGATGACCTGGGTGAGGAAGGCATTCTAGAATTTAAAAGGAGGCTTACTACGCCTTCCTATTCGATAGTCCCTGAATGGTGACAAGAGGTACACTGTATCAGGATGCCTCTGTGGATCGACCGTGATGTGTCTTGATGCAATCGAGGGTTGTAGCTTACGGTTCCGTATAGCTAAAGAATCATGAGCACTACTACATGACTCGGAGTTGGCGGCCACTGGTTTCACTCTTAAAGATTCAGCGCCACTATTCGTATGGTGAGCACTGGCGTTTTTAATTACAAGAGCTCCAAAGTATATTTTCACACAAATGGACCCTCAACATGAGGCAACACAAATGGATGGAGTATCCGAGGGACTGCGACTTCACTTCAGACACATCCTAGTAGGGCAAATGCAGTGGTCGAGCGCTTTAGTCGGAAGTCACAGTGGAGTATTACAAGATAGCTTCCCTGCCGATGTATGCTCGAGACTGGATAATTTAAAGCTGTAGTATAGTAAATGCATCGTGAGCGCTAAGGAGCTCAGAAGCATGCCATCCCTACTCAATAAAGGTGATTGAGTCCAAGGGCGTGGACGCAGAGGATAACGTCTATCGTGGGCTAGGTATGTCAGTACAAGATTTAAGGCCGTGATGAGTCTTAAACTCATCTATTTAATCCATTTTCCTCGGCTTATTTTAAGATCTTCGATCCGTTTTAATGTCAAATTATGGAATATTTACCAACTTTGTGTTATGCGTTTTAATTCAAAATGAGAAAATCTCAATGCAGAAAGAAGAGAAAAGAGAAATTGCAAGAGTCTCGTTTCACAAGAAGCCAGGTGTCGCAACAAACTTCCAAGCAAATGGAAAGGAACCCACACGATAATATTTCCTCTGTCGCAACACAAAGGTCCGACATACGTATGAGCTCAAGGCGACAAAAGACAAAGCAGGTCGTGAATAAAATGGAAGAATATAACAAGTTAGTTGAGACAAAGAAAGTTTATGTTGTGACAAAGTTTTCAGCAGGATGTCAACACAAGGAAGAAATTGTCGCGACAAAGAAGCTCCTGTCGCTACAAATGATGTTTTGATGTGCTACAGGGATCCTAAAGTCGTGACACAAAGATCAGCTAAACACAGATAAACTAGGTCGCAACAGACTTATCTATGTCGCGACAAAGATTCCAACACAAGGAAGAGAAGTCTGGTCGCGATATAACAAACTGGGTCGCGACATAAAGATAAGTCAGATACGTAAAAGCCCCGCGTGGATAACAAGTCAGGTCGTCGGCAAACATCGATAACACTCAGAGGCCATGTCGCAACATCAAAAATGAAGCCGTGAACAAGAAATTAGGTCAAGTGGTGAAAAACTCTATCGCCATGCAAATTCCTCGACAATACAAGAAACATTGTCAGTACAAGAGCCAAAATAAATGACGTGATAAAACTGGTCGTGACACCAATTTGAAGAAGTTGCACAGAAACTCTGTCGCAACAAAATTGTTGATGTCGCGACATAACTATTCAAAGAACCACACTTAAGATTGACGCGACATAGAACGGTTTGAACAACAGACTTTTCAAGACGGATTGTTAAGAATCCAAAGAAAGATTTGTCGCGACAGAGCTCTATAAATAGAAACAATTGGAGGAAAGTAAAGTAGTTAGGAGGGGTGAAGAACTAGATCATCTAGTGAGCGAGGGACCTTTGTATTATATTTTCTTTTTATTTTATTTTATTTTTTATATTAATTTTTTTCTTTTCTTCAGAGATTAGATTTAGCGAATTTAATTTGTTTACTGGACTCGAAACAAAGGAATTGTTCAAGTTCTATTTGAATTAAATTGTTGAAATTCATTTCGATTATTGTTCAAATCCAATGAAATCTAGACAAAGATGGAATTCATGTCTTTCAATGATTGTGCTTATAGTGAAATTTTTCCGATCAAGATTTTAGTGTTCACTCGTGATCCGCTTTTGAGAAAACACAAACTACTGGAAAGATATGATGTTAGTTATGGTCTTTTCTGCATAATGAGAAAGAAATTTCATAGGTTGAGAATCTTGAATTTATTTTAATGGTGATGTTCATGAAGTGAATTGTTCACAATATTAGAAACTAATACCCATAAAAAGGACTATTATCTGGCTTTGAGTGACACAGAGATGGAGATTCCTAAGAGCATGGAGCAGTTACTTGGGGGTATGCTAGAGTAATATTGAAGAACTAATGAGCTCTAAAAGATTACTTAGATAAATCATCAATTTACTCATGGTTTGAGAATTAGTTGAGTGATCTATCAATTTAATCACCTCAGAGATCTCTCCTCGTCTAGAGGAATGATCTCGATCTCGTGTTAGTTGGAGATCTAATCAAAGAAAGTGGAGAACTCTTTTTTAAGATCTCAAGGATGAGACATCATTCATTTTAGAAATCGCAATGATCCCTGCCTTTGGGAAGCAAGCAAAATCTATAGTCATAAGAAATGGGTATGTAGTATTGGAAAAGAAAATACCTAGATCTTATAAAGAAATTCGACATAAGTAATCCGATTAGGAAACATGAATAAGAAATGAACATGATTCTCTAATCAGTGAAAAGTATAGTTAAAGGAGAAATCTAAACTATACTACCTTGCCTCTTTGACAATTTCAGATTCCAAATTATGATAGAGTCGAATTAAATTATGATGCAGGAATTGATAATTTCACAGTAGTGAAATCCCGGTGCCCACTTCCAACAATAATCTAGTTCAGTCCAATTTATGTTTAGGAGTTTAAATTTTTCCTTTATTATAGAAGTAGAAATTCAGATAGTAGAATTCTTAGTTCTAAGCATCGAATTTCATGAAATGAAGTTCAAATAGTGTGGAACTTGAAGCCAGGTAATTGAATTTAAATTCTTTTCTAATCTCATGAATGATATCCTAATTTATAGTCCACTTTTATTACTCAGACGACCTATGCACTGGCAGATAAGACCAAACTAAATCTTTAATGAATTCATTGACAAATCCATTTTTCTTATGAGCATATGTTGCTTTTTAGTCCGAACAAGTTTCTGTGCCTTTACCGAGATTAAAGATATACCCCGTGGTAATGCGTATCATAAATTTCAGATATATGATTCGTCATATCAGCCGGGCCATCCATTACTGCATGGTAGTCTTCGATATGTGACTCGCCAGGTTCCTCAGCCGACCGATTTGAGAGTGAGATCCCCAGGGAGTTCCATCAGCCCCTTTATCAGGCATCCAGGGTACGGCATGCACCGATATCTTTGTCGCCGTGATATCGAGCAGATGAAGCGACACATTGAGATTTTGTTCATCGATGTCTCACGGTCGTAAGAGGGTGCTGATCATCGGCTAGCAGGCTACTCCACCATTAGGAGGTGCTGAGTGGAAGTGGGAGCATGTCACGATGGATTTTGTGACCCACTTTCCACTTTAATACGTACAGAGGCATGATGTCATACGGGTTATGAGCCGACCGGCCACTAAGTCGGGGTACACTTAGCCGCGCGCATAACCTTCACACTGGAGGAATTCTGCCGGTTGTATATTCGTGAGATTTTTTGGTTACATGGAATGCCAGTCTCTAATGTGATCGCATAAGGATCCTTGTGTTTATGGCACACTTTTTGGAAGAGTTTCCAAAAGGCTACTGGGACACACCGATGATGAAAGCACAACGTTTCATCCTGTAGACATATGGTCGGGCCGGAGAGGACCATGCAGGTTTTAGAGGACATGTTGCGAGGCATGCGCCCCGGATCTTAAGGGTAGCCGAAGAGCACTTACCCTTAGTGGAATTCCGCTACAACAACAAATTTTCAGATGAGTATCTGGATGGCACCCCATGAGGCCTTATACTGGAGGCCATGTCGATCCCACCTGCTGGATTGTGAAAGGGAGAGCACTCCATCACTGGTACGTATTAGATTCAAGACACCTCTGTGAAGGTGGATTTGATTCTGAAGCGTCTTCTCACGACTCAGAGCAGACAGAAGAGCTACACCGATAGACGACGTCAACCTCTAGAGTTAGAGGTGGGTGATCACGTCTTCTTGAAGGTGATGCCAAAGAATGGAGTGGTTAGAATATTACTTTCCTATTTGAGGACGAAGGTGCGTAGTCTAATATTTGGCATTAGAATATTACTGCATATGCATGTGTTTGTGTGTGCTAGTGTGTGAGAATTTTGATACTAAATTCTGGCTGGAAGAATGTAAACCCGAAAAATTCTAATTTTTCAAAACGTAAAACTAAGAATTCTCGGTTGAAAATCATAAATTTTCTAGATCTCGAATGATGAAACGGACTTCACCGTTGAATTCATCTCGCGAAATCTAGTTACCTAGTCGAATTTTGTCAGATTCCGAGACAGTCGGAATTTCACGTTTTTTGAGGCACCGATGTCGAGTAACACATGGCATGAGCATATGGATGCCACATGGAACCTTAGGGGAGTGACACATGGCATGAGCCATGTGGTGCACTTGTGTGAATGTCTCACATTGAGCTATGTGTCAAAAGAGGAAAATAAAAGGAAATAAAGAGAAAAGAGGAAAATAAAATTAAATAGAAGAATAAAGAAAAAAAAAAAATGAAATTTAAAAGGAATGGGAGTGGAGCAAATAGGAGAATTCGGTGGGATTAGAATAAGAAAAAAAGAAGAAGAAGAAAGAAGTTCAATAAAAAGAAATCAAAAAGAAAAAAAGAAAAAAGGAAATAAGAAAAGTCAAACAAAAAGAGGGAAAAGGCCATTTTTTGGTACAAACCGTTAGTAAGGGAGAGAAAGGGAGCGAGAAGAGAGAGAGAGAGAGAAAGAGGAAAATGGGTTTTTCGCTTCTCTCTAAGATCTATGGAAATCGAAATGTTTGGCTGGCGGAGCGAGAAGAAAAGTTGGATCCACGATCATAGTTACGACAAGATCAAAATTTAGTCACAACTCCACGAGATGAATTTTCTTACTTTCAATATTTCTAAATTCCTTAAAAGGTTATTTAATGGCTTGGGGTTTTCTTTTCGTCGTAGAGGTCAGAATTTCGGGATCCCAAAATTCGGGACTGAGCGTAGGGAATTTTTAGAAATTTCGTGGATCAAGCGTAGTCTCTTGACCGTGTCAGGTTTGGTTTTGATCTCGGACTGATGTCTCGGGGTTTTGTTTACTGCGGAGTTTTGCATCACTACAATTTTTTGATGAATGGAAACAAAAATTGTTCCTGGACGGGAAGCGGACCAAGAGGCGCCTGCTTTTATACGAACCCGGTATTCTGGCCGCCTTTGGCGCTGTATCATGGAAAAATAAATAATATAATGAACAGGTAAAAATCATGTTAATATGAGCGCATGCGGATGTATTATCATGGAAATTGTGATGAATGAAAATTATATGCGTAAAATATAATTATCCAAATTTATAAATGTTGCATGTAGTGATGACATAACATGAAATACATTACCAGATTTCATATGCACGGTCACTTCGTGTCAAGTAGGGTGTGTGTGCATGGTATTGGTTATTCACCATTATTGGTGAATGTGTAGTGAGTTCGAAAATTGGGACAACGTCTAAAATTGAGACTAACAGGTGCATAAAATAATAATATTAAATTCTAATATTAAATTTCGTGTCGGTGAAGATGGATAGATTGTAACGCTAAATATACCCTAGTTGTTTCTATATGTTTAGGGTATTTTGTAGGCATAAATTGAAATTCGTAATTTAATTAAACACGGAAATTGAAACCCTTTAATTTGTACAAGATAAGGCAAATTTGTAATTTGGCAAAAAAGGATAAGGAAAGACATAAGAGAAGTTGAAGAGTGTATAATTAGAATACAAATATAAGTTGATTTGCAAAAATAAGGAAAGTGGAGGACTAAAGTGAAATAAGTAGAAACTTAACCAAAAAAAAAAGGGTTTTTGGGAGCCAAACATGGCCTAAGGGAAATCTGATTGTACACCAAAATCATCTCATTGGGAGAAATAAACCAGCTGCCAAGAGAGAAGAAGAGAAGGGAAGAGGAGGAAGAGGAATGAGCCAAGAAAGGTATGGATTCTAGTGAGGATTTCCATGATTTTTGACTTTGAATATGGATTATGTGTATTTTGGACTTTGGTAGGGATTTTTATGGGTTCCAAACCTAGGGTTTAGTTAGGAATTGATCCTAACCCTAGATTTGAATGAAATTGAGTTGAAAACTCTAGCTTGCTATTATAAATCATGGAATCCCCCTTAATTCTATATTTTGTATAAAGATGACGACTTTTGGTATGGGTTCTGACTTTACCTAGGGTTTGGTATGTAGTTCTAAAACCACTCATTACAAGACAGAATAAGGAGTGGTTTTGATGTATGTAATTATATTGGGTTGATTTTTGTGGAACTGAGTATGGAAAAAGGAAACACACATTCGTAATTTTTGGGAGGGGCTGGGTGACTCTAAGATTCAATGTAGTGGTACTGCATCATAAGTGTTCTGCTTTTTCTGCTTTAACTACTGTCAGATTTAGCCCATAACTCGTCATTTCGATCCTATTTGCTTATTCAAGCTGATAGTTAAACTAGACTCAAGGAGAACTAAACATCCTTAAATAGATACCTCTAATCACCATGGCCCCAAAAATTCACTCTCAAAGTGGGGCTATGTTCAGCCAATTTCTGCCCATGGAAAACATAGAGTAAATCCTCGGTTGTTAGACATAACATGAGTATTCTGTTCAATTGGGTGATTCTTAGTCGGGTGGAGGAACCTCTTAGCACCCGTATCTTCAAATGAATACAAAGAACCGTTGTTAGGTATGGAGTTAAGACCCCTAGTAAAATGAGTATTGCTAAACCCGTCCCTAGTGTAATATCCGTAAATTGACTAGTTTGGTATGAAAATGTCATAACTTTAGTTTGGATGATCCAGTTTGGAATGATTCCAATTTCTAAGTAAAATAGGATTCACAGAGGGACAAGAATACATGAATGATGTAGAATACATAGGCATCATACTGCATAAGTATATGAAAATGCCATATGCAATAGTAACAGAAAATATAAGAAATGCAATATGTATAGTCGTTCATGAAACATGAATATGACATATGAAATATGAAAACGAATTAAACATGAATATGAACATGAAAAGCACATGGCGTGAACACGTAACTGCAGCAAAGATAGGTTATGAGTCTCCAAAAGATACGATAGTATGACTACCTAGGACCGAAAAACGAATGAGTGGACGTTCCGACGGCAGCTTCAGACTCCCGCTCAAGACTTCGCAGATTCGATTAGTGGTACGACACTCCCCGCTCAAGACTTCAGAGATTCGACAGTGCTACGACTTGCTCGCCAGTTTCGCAAGACTCCCGCTTTCAGGTTACGACATTCTCAAGATTGTACAAGACCTTCCTGGCACTTATTGTGTCACACATACTCATTTCTTATGATCGGGTCCAGTCAAATGATATATGATAAGACTCAATAAAGAATAAAGAGTAAAGAATGAATATGATAAAGATCCGAATGTACCCTACATCAGATTCCGTTCAGAGTACCTATGGTACTTTTGTACAAGTAAAATGTTCAGAGTACCTACGTACTCGATCCGAAATACAAGAGTAAGCTCTGTAAAACAAGTATAAGTCTGTGAAGACAAGTATATAAGTTCCGTAATACACGTATAAGATCCGAATATGACATATGGAATAGAAAATCACAAAGTGCCCCCGATCGCCAGAAATACGCATTTGTGCAATCAAAACTCTGATACCATGCCTCCAGATTTTAAAAACAGTAAAGTCTCCAGAATACACAAATGAGAAACACAAAGATAATTAATCGTGAAGATCGACAAAATTCTCCGCATGAGTATAAGTTAGTAGTACTCACGGGTACTATTAAATAAATATAAGTTTGATACAAGCACAAGTATGTGTCTTTGGGAGAGTTGAACAAATAGTACTTTACATGTGTACTTCGTATAAGAATAAGGTTTCAAATACTAGTATGAGTTTCGTAATACAAGTATAAGATCCAAATTACAAGAATAAGCCCTGTAACTCCTACGGGAGATCTGAACAAGCATAAAGTTGCTATAAGTACAAGTCTAAGTCCTACGGAAAAATCCGAATAAGCATACGTCTGTTATAAGCATAAGAAATCAGATAAGTTCAGCATGATTCTGATATAAACCGACAACTCGTTTGTTTCTGGGATATGTTCCAACTGTATGAACTCTGGTATATGTATTTGATGACCACCATCATGTGACTCAATGTCCGTATCTGATAAGTCCTGATCCGACCTCAGATGTGATACGATTCTCATCCGTTCGACCATCGCATCTACTGTACCTTCACACAAGAATAAGATCCAAATACAAGAATCGCTCTCAGAAGACAAGTATAAGATCCAGACAAGTATATGCTCTATAAGACAAGTATAAGATCTGAAATACATGTATAAGTTGGTGTAATACAAGTATAAGATCCAAATACAAGAATAAGTCTAATAATACAAGTATAAGTCTGTAAGATCGTGGATATGTCGTAAAGTACAAGTATAAGATACGGTACCAAGATAAGTTTTTATAAGACTTACGGTACTTCCGTATAAGGATAAGTTCCGCAATACCAATATACATTCCGTAATATCTCTGTAGTACCCACGCGTACTTCCAAACAAGTGTAATCTGTGAGTATAAGTATAAGCCCTATGGTATAAAAGTGTCCTCGTAGCACCTAAGGGTATCTTGTATAAGCACAGCCTGTAACTCCTACTCGAGATAGTATAAGAGATAGTAATATGAGTAAGTGGGATAAGCACTGCCTAAGTATATGTATAAGTTCAATACCAGATACAAGAGATCTGAATAAGCATAAGTTTATTACAAGGATAATTATGTATGTAAATGTGTTATATGAATTCATGAAATTTTGATATCTGTTTCTGTTATATGTTTATTATGATTCAATATAAATGCATGTGTATCAGTATAAGTTATAAGATATGTTTCCCACTAAACGTAAAGCTTAGCACGGGTTTTTAATCCATGTAGGTACAGGAGAAGATTTCGAAACTTCGCATAATGTTGCCAAAGACAATTAGTAGGGGTTCACTATATGTAGTTCCACGCCTGATTTGTAAATGTAAAAGTACGCTTTGTATTTGTAAATGGACTCAGATATGTGTATAGATTTTGATGGACACCACTGGGTGGTAGTTCTTTGATATGTAGATGAGATTTGACTGCTTATAAAAAAAAAATCAGGTAAAGAGTCTCAGTATATAGTCTCGCGCCCTGAACCCGGTTCGGATCTGTGACACCCCAAATCCTAGGGGTCCGTTGACTACCCGTCAACCCGCTGAATACTCGTGGAATGCTCTGCTGGACCCACATTTTTCGACGTAAAATCGCAGAGAGTCTCCTTGTACGTGAGCTCTACCCAACATGTGGTCGTGATAAACTTGTCCCAAATAAATTCCAATATAATAGCTTTATGATTTAAACGCCACTCGGGCCTTATAAACAATACTCAATATACATGCCAACTATGAATCCAACTATATACCCACAGTTACAAGAGTTACTGTTTTTACTCTTATACAATACATACATTAAACTTAAAAAAGTTCTAATACATGTATACATCAAAGCCACAACCCGCTTTCTTCTAATCCACGGCCTCTAAGACGAGTCAACCGCACGCTCCCGTGCACCAAAATAATATCCCTCGATAGTGGTGAGCTAACGCCAAGAATGACCGCCTGGTTTCGCTACTCACCACCCAAGTCATAGCCAGAACGTCTAGAATTTAAAACACACATTCAAGAAAATGCATGATCCTACTGAATGTCTACATGACTAACTCGCATCCCGAGTCCTCACGATTCTCCTTCACACACTCACTTAAGCCTCGTATGAAAATTCATATTTCACTTATCGTGGACAACCCTCCGATGTGTATATATCAATCGGTCAGTCCGACGATTGATATATTATTTGCTCGTGGACTACCCCTCCGATGAATATCAATTGGGCCATCCGACGATTGATATTTTAATTTGGACTACCCTCCGATAATTAATATTTTTGTATCACAACCTCCGAACTGCTTTATCTAGACTCACCTCATGCACTCACCCTATAGTCCTAGTGGTGTTCCAAAGCAGCATATGAAATGCATGTATGCCAATTCCACATACCAATTCACGTAAATATATAAACATGCATATATTTACAAAAAATTTAATTCACACAATCACGCCACGTAAATTAATTAATTCATACATCAAAATTAGCTCACTATTAATGATCAAACACAAGCAATTCTAATTACTCACCAACATATATTATCAAAAATATATTTTGAGAACACCGTTTCTCTCTCTCGGAATAGTGAAACCTGCTACTATTTCCGAAAATCATTAAATCATCTGGCTCACTTAGTGAATCCCTGCACGGCCATTTCCGGCTCCTCAATCCAATCAATACATGATTTAACACATGAATGGACACTTAAATCAACCCAAAACAGCAAAGGAGCAAAATACTGCCACCCATTTTTTGTCCCGTAAAATTATATCAACCGGTCCCAAGCTTCGGGATTCATCGACGCCTCACCCGGCCTCATTCGACCTCAAACATTCAGAAACACTTAAATGAGAATAAAACTCAAGTAGGGAGGAAACCCTACCTCCTGGAGTTTGTCAAAACTCACAAACTGTACCACGCGTGCCCCTCTCCGCGCAGAGCCCTCCTTCTTGTCCCGAAGACTCCGCCGACGACGGATCGCTCAGATTTTTAGAGCAGGTTCTCCTCTCTAAAGCCTCTAATCCGCCTCCTCGTCCAGCCCCCTCTGCTCGCCCGCTTTTGCCCTTTTAACCTTTTGAGAAGACGGCCACTGTAGCACATTTGTTTAAATTCTCATTTAATCCATTTAATTAATTAATTCACTTCTTTCACCGCTTTGGATATCTTGCTTCATCTCTACATCCATTTTCTACCATCCATTTTCATCATTTCATCTACTCATCACGGCGGTACATGAGTACTTGTTATATGTGACTTTCGTCGTGATCAAAAATCGCTTTACTAAGCACTAAATGCGATGCCTCGAAAACGTGCCAACTCCGAACAAGGCCCTGAATTTACGAATTACGCTTTAACTAGATTTTCAGACATTCAAACTGAAACTGTCATCCAAGATCTAGAGAATAAATTCGGATTTTCAACCAAAATTATAATTTTTGTAAACTAAAATTACGATTTTGCCATTTTTCCGTAATTGGAATTTAGTCTTACATCTTCCTCCTCAAAGAAATTTCATTCCGAAATTCCTCGACAATTACACCAATCTCACAGATGCAACGTGCATTCTACCATGCACAAACAAACATTTAAATCTTAAACCCACTAAACCACGTACTCTAATCCCTAAATAAGAAGGATAGTGGCCCGCATCATGTCCTCGCGCCTCCCATGTGGACTCTCCACCCACAAGGCTCCATAAGCACTCCCTCGTGAGCCTCACTTCGCCTCACAGCCGCAAACCCGATCAATGACCATCAACACGCACACCGGGTCCCTCCTCGGCTGTCCCATCCGTATCAACCTCGATCCGCCTTCAATCCACCAGCATGAGCCGGATTCCGGAGTATATTTTCGAGCATGGAGACGTGAAACACCTCGTGGGACACCCTGACATACCGGGCTAAGAATGCCAACCCTAAGACGCAACTAAGGCCTACCTTCCTCATCTCGAAGGTCCAATGAACCTCGCGATACTCCCGCGCCTTACCTAACTAACTACACTCCTCTCTTAGGCATCACCTTCAAGAAGACATGATCCCAACCTCGAACTCTGCGCTGACGCGTGACATCCGCATAACTCCTTCTCCGTCTGGCCCCGAGCCAGAAGATCGTATCAAGCCCACTTCCTGAGGTAGGTGTTCCTAATCGATCAAGACTGATGGAGCTCTCCCACTCCTGGCCCAACATAATCTGATCTACATACCTCCCACAATGCCTCATACTCGCCATCTCGTATGCTCACTGCAACCGTTGTTGTAGGCGAATTCCACTAAGGGAAAATGCCTCCCACGCTCTTATGATCCAGACGATGCTCGTGAGCACGCCCTCTAATACCAGAGATAGTCCTCTCAGACCGACCATCCGCTCGAGGGTGAACCGCACTCATCGTCACCGGGCAGGCCCAGCAAAATTGAAACTCTTCCAAAGCGTGTCAGAAACCGTCCCTATCCGACACTATGGATACTAGTACCCATGTAGCCTGACCATCTCTCAATTACTAACCGCGTAATCTCCAAGGCGAAGGTCATCCGCACTCCGCTAGAAATGCGCCTAATTTCGTGAGCTCCAGCCCACTATCACCCATACCGCGTCATGCTTCGCAAGGTCCGTGCAAGTGCTGGTCACAAAGTCCATCGTGACGTGCTCCCACTTCCACTTAGCCACCTCCAATGTATCGGCAGCCTGGCCGCTTCTAGTGCTCAGCCTTAACCTATCGATTGCCGAGACATCACGAACAAAGTCCCCTAATACCCTTCATCCCACTCCACAAGATCGGTGACGAAGATCCCGGTACATCTTCGTGCCACCTGGATGCCCGGCAAATCGAGAGCAGTGAAACTCCCTGAGAATCTCCTCTCAACCTGGGCTAACTCGGGGAAAGTCCACTATCCGGTCCCTATATCGAAGACTACCATCCGCGCGGAATCCGCTCGTGCCTCGTCATCCGCACTGACCGCACGGCCCCCGATGGACACTATCTCTACGTCCCGCCACCGACTCGATCACTGGCCACCGTGACTCGCAGCCACTAAACTCCCAAGGTACCCCGAGTCCGCCATTATATTGTGTACCTCAAATCGTCCCACAAATTCGAAAGCATCCCACTCCCGAGAAGCTATACTAGCCAACGCTCCGTGACTTCCGGGACCGAGTGCATCGCCACCACATTTGCCTTTACCGTGATTGGTACGCAAAGTGAAGTCATAACCTCTAGGAATTCCATCCATCCGCTGCCTCATTAAGGTCCCGCCGCTTGAAAATATACTATACTTTATGGTATGAGTACACTCGAACTCTCACAGAGCAAGCAGTGGCGCCAAATCTCGCGCGAAGACTACTGGCCGCAACTCCATGTCGCGTAGGGGGTAATTCGCTTCGTGATTCTTCAACCTGACGAGAACCATAAGCCATTACCTCCCTTGACCGTGACAAACACATCCCAATCTCGCCCTCAGGCATCACAATACACTGCAGCCCCCGTCTCCCCGTCCAGACTATCAAGATGGGAGCTAAAGTAAGTCTCCTCTTCAACTCCTGGAATGCCTCCTCGCATCGATCATCCCACTCCAACCACCTCCGGTCAACCTAGTCATAAAAGCCGCTATCCCGAGAAATCCTCAATGAATCTCCAGACACCCACCAATCTCAAAACCACGATCTCGAAGACTGACTTCGCCTCCTCCCAACTCATCACCGCCCTCGAATTCCTCTCCGGGTCGACCGACACTCCCAATACCGACACCATGTGTCCCAAAACTTCACCTCGCAGTCGTGAACTCGCAC
Source organism: Tetrastigma voinierianum (assembly GCA_016808115.1). NCBI lineage: Eukaryota > Viridiplantae > Streptophyta > Magnoliopsida > Vitales > Vitaceae > Tetrastigma > Tetrastigma voinierianum. The sequence continues at coordinate 61,555 of JAEQBH010003965.1, forward strand.
TTACCGAACTCAGCGTGATAACCGACGGTCTCTCAACAACTATAAACGATCCTCAAGCTGATACTATGCTCCCACTCGACTGAGTAGATCAAGATGTCATCCACGAAGACTACGACAAACCGATCTAAATAGGTCGAATATTCTTATGCATGAGATCCATGAATGCTTCCCGGCGCATTCGCTAACCAAAGGGCATCACCAGAACTCAAAGTGCCCATAACGCTGGCCCTAAACGCCGCCTTAGGTATATCTCGCATCCCTAACCCTTAGCCGATGGTAACCAGTGCGAAGGTCTATCTTGGAGTAGACTCGCCCTCTCAACCGACGTAAATCGCCAATCCTGTAATGGGTACCGATTCTCGATCGAACTCCTTCGCCTAACTGGTCTGTAGTCACGTACAAATAAGGGTCTTGTTCTTCTTCTTCGCAAATAACCGAGCGCCCCATGGTGAAAGTGTTCTGGCCTTAATGAACCCCTTTGTCCCGTTGTTCCCGTAGTTGACTCCTAAGTTCCTCGCACTCAACCTAAGGCCATCCTATGAGTCATTGTAGATGTGGGCGAAGTACCGTAAATTCCATCAAGCTCCATCCCTATAATGATAGTAAATTCGTGCAATTATCCGAAAAACATCCGCATACTCGCAAACCACTGAGGTAGATCTCATCCGGGTTCCTCACTCGCCCTCTGGTAAGCCGCAGCTAACCCGCTAACCGTCTCCTCGACACTGGACTCGTATAACGTCCGGGGGTAAAATATCATGTCTGTCTCCCCGAAATACCACACGAGTACCGCCATGCTGCGGTAGCAGAACCCTCCGCCACAATCGATAACGACCCGTAGTTATTAACAATCCATCCCTGTGATGACATCGAACTCGACATGTCCATGATCCTCGTGTCCACTCAGAAGTAGAGTCCGAGATCTCCAAATGTTAACCTCGACATATCATCCCTATTTCACCCTAATCCCTAGTGGGAGAACTCACATACAAAGGTCTTCTAAGGTCTCAACCTCTAAGCCCAACTCAATCACAACCGACAGCATGAATGAATGCGAAGACTGTAATCAAATAACACCGCAAATTTTACAGCGGATAGCAAAATCGCATCTCGTATAATCGGCCGACCACGACTCAACCAGGGTGTGACTACAGACACGCCCCTCGACCCTCGACGCCCTTTCGCCTCGTGGGCCTCGCCCTCCGCCTACCCATACTCGCCTCCTGCCTCGCCCGGTGAAATGTGGGGTGCCCGTGTCTCCCCGAACCGAGGATCGGCCCTCCGCTTGTACCGTGGCCGGAGGAACGTACTATATCCTCTCCTCGCTTCAAGCATCGACCGACCGTGATGTCCCAAACCCCGATCCCCGCCGGGCAATCCCTCCGCATGTGTCCAGTCGACAATGGCACACCATCCGCCCCGCCGACCGCCTCTTCATCCGTCCTCTACCGGATGGCCGCACTCGGAACCCTCGCGGAACTGTAACCTCTCTACCTCTTTCCCGAATCGAAGAAGACTGACCGTCCTTCCTTCTTACTAATTAACACTCAGATCCCGAAAGTGCTCCGAGCATCCTCCATCTCTCCTCTACGGTCGTATCGCCCCAACCATGGAATCCATATCTTATGTGCAAAGTCCTATTAACTCGGCCCGAATGGACGTAATTCAAACCCATTCTCAAATCTCCTAACCCGCCCGCTAGGCCACGATCATCAACAAATCGCGCTACCAGGAACTTGTGACACCCCAATCTCGGGGTCCGCTGACCACCCGCCAACCCGTGGAAACACTCGTGAATGCCTGGTGACTCGACATTTTCGCCCCAATGTACCTCAAATAAATTTATGAACTTTATTTTCTTCGCTTTTCCGCTTACTCACCGTAAAACCAAAATCTTTCCACCTCATTTGTTTTTCATTTCTCATTATCCAACAACCCAAATAAATTTAGTAAAATTTATTTTATTTCGCTCAGCTTTGCACATGTAATCGTAAAACTCCCAACAAAATTTCCAATACACCTATGTGCTAATCACTTAAGCACACAAACATTTCACAACACATACAACATGGTATACATACCATTCATCAACATTCACATGTTCACACATCAATTATCAAACAATGACCTAAAACACCTGCATGTAGTGTCCTAGTTTTATCCCATGATTTCCTAGGTAATCTCATACCTAAACTGAACACCAAACCACCCAAGTGGTGATGGATACCCAAACCGAGCTCTCTAGGTATTCGTATACCTAAGCTCACATCGTCGTGACACTCCGATTCAAACCGTTGACTACTCGTCAACCCGTGAACATCGTGGAATGCTGCTCCGTGACCCGACATTTTCACGAAAATCGTGCAGAGTCTCTGTACCTGGGAGCCTACCCTAATACAATACTCGCATATCCCGTCCCAAACAAAGGCAATATAATCCAATATATCCAATCACATGAGTAATATGGCCACTGGGGGCCCATAAACAATACCAATATACATACCAACTACGAATCCAACTATATACCCAATAGTTACAAGAGTTAATATGTTTTTACTCTTATACAACATATATCAATCAACCGAAACATTTACATGGTACTTAACCGAAGAATAAAACCCAAGTAGGGAGAAATCCCTACCTCTCGAAGTTTGAGGAAACTCCCTAAATCTGGTACCCACGTGAAGCCCTCTCCGCGTAGCGCCTCTTCTATCCCAAAGACTGACGGCTGGATCGTCCGTATTTTTAGAGAGAAGCTTTTGACACTCTCACTCTAAAACTTGAAATTTCAGCTACTGACTTCTTTTGGCTTCCCACACTTGCTCTTTAGTTTATGAGAAGACAAGTCAAGTACACTATTTTGTCTTCTAAATGACTTAACTTTCCAAAAACGACCTTTATGTCCCTTCATTTCCCGCTTTTGATATTCAAGACTATTTCACGCATCCATTTTCATTATTTCTCTACTCATACCACTTATGGCACATGAGTACGTGTTATAGTGTAACTTTCTGTCAGACGTAACTGCTTAATGACCGAACCGTGATGCCTCGAAAACGTGTCGATTCCGACCGTCTCTAATTCGACTAAATTTTACGTGCTACCTAGATTTCCCCGCGATACGATTCCAATCTGCAATCGGGTTTATCATTCGAGATCTAGAGAATAAATTACTTGATTTTTAACCGAAATTAACAATTCCAGAATCGAAATTACGATTTGCCATTTTTCCGTAAATTGAAATTTCTGGTCTTACAAACCCAATACATAATCCATCATATCATCCCGTCTGTACTTCAGTGAACTCCCGAGCCTGCATGCCCTCAGCCTCTAGAAAGTACTTCGCCCATGAACAAATCCCAAAACTCGCCCATGTCATCGCTCTATTCCAGAGGTTCTCACCATTTCCATCATACTGGGGCCTCAATTCACTGAACGCACTTGGGCCTATCCGGTCGCGCCGAGGTAACTCCATACCTCTAACACCTTCTCGATTCAACAGACGAACTAACGGTCTAATACCACCTGATCTCCTCCCCGTGAATGCCTGAGAATGATACGCCCTAAACCTCCGGAGGTTACTAGATCTTCCCGTTTACCGCTTATACCGCCTGAGGCGACAAGAAATGGGTCAGAATACCTACACTTCAGAAAAAGCCCGCTGATCAAATATCAAGCGCCAACAAATGCTCCGTGGTGCTCGACTGTAGCCTCGCGGTGACCCCGGCCGCCTCGCCCTCTACTAGCCATCACACAATCAACATGGCAAGCCAATAAAATACGCGATATCGCAGCATAAATACAGCCCCGAGACACTAATCATACACAAAATCAGTGCATATATATCAAGTCCCTGCATTTATGAAGCCATGTAGGACAATTTATCCACAAATCAAATCATTTTGATCACAAAAATTTTAATTTTTTGAAAATTTTATTTTTCAAAAATTTTGGCTAATTTTATTTGATTTTTGTTTTTCCAAAGATATTTATTTTATTTTAAACAAATCATTTTCTTCAATTCTCATCCCATAAATTTATTAAAATTTATTTTTTCTTCATTTTCTTTTCCAGTTTTGTACACTGTACACTCAAAATATTTTTCTAACATATTTCCTAACTCATCCATGTGCTAATCACCAAGCACACATAAACGATCTCATCACACAACATGTTAGAAGCATACCATTCACACACACCATCAAATCACACAAAACACACAAAACACGTGCATGTAGTGTCCTAGCTTTGTCCCGTGATTTTCCTAGGTAATCTCATACCTACACTAATCATCGAACCACACCTAGTGGTGATGGATACCCAAAACCCGAGCTCCCTGTGTGGCATTCGTATACCCAAGCTCGATACCAAGCTATGACACCCCCAAATCCTAGGGGTCCGTCGACCATCCGTCAACTCCGCGAATACTCGTGAATGTCAAGCTGACCGACATTTTTCATGAAAATCGGGCAAAGTCTCCTTTGTACTGGGAGCTCTACCCAAATACAGAACTTGCATAAACCTGTCCCAAACAACCAATATACGCTTATGATTTAAAACTACCACTGGGCCCATGCTAAACAATACTCAATATCCATGCCAACTATGAATCCAACTATATACCCATAGTTACAAGAGTTAATATGTTTTTACTCTTATATAACACATACATTAAACTTAAAAAGTTCTAATACATGTATACATCAAAGCCACAACCCTGGGCTTTCTTCTAATCCACTCATTCCTGGGGATGTTCGTCCTCGCACGCTCCCGTACTCAGAAATACATCTCCAGACAGCATGAAATTTAACGTCGCACGGACCGCCCTGCTTACCACCACCTAAGTGCAAAGGGGTAATGTTCGATGAAAAACACACATTCAAGCAAATGCATGATCCTACTTGAATGTCTACATGACCAACTCAGATCCCGAGTCCTCACCGACTCCTTCACACTCGCCTAAGCCTCGTATGAAAATTATTATTTTGTTTGTTTGTGGACAACCCTCCGATGTGTATATATCAATTGGGCCGCTCCGACGATTGATATATTATTTGTTTGTGGACTACCCTCCGATGAATATCAATCAACATCCGACGATCGATATTTTTAATTTGACTACCCTCGTATAATTAATATTTTTAGACAACCTCCGAACCGCTTTATTCAGACTCATCTCATGCACTCACTCCTATAGTCCTAGTGGTGTTCCAGTAGCATATGAAATGCATGTATGCCAATTCCAATACTGGGCCCAATTCACAAAAATATATAAACATGCATATTTACAAAAATCAACGCCACAATCATGTCATGTAAATTCAATTAATTCATACATCAAAAATTAGCCTCACTTGGCTCTAATGATCAAACACGAGCAATTCTACTTTGAATTACTCGATCAACATATATTTCAAAAATATATTTTCGAGAACATTGTTTCGAATATGGAAACCCTACTACTATTTCCTAAAAATCACAAATCACTCCGCTCACTTAGTGAATCTCGTTTCACGCCATTTCCTCGGCCTCAATCCAAGAATCAATACATGATTAACACATGAATGGACACTTAAATCAACCTAAATGTTAGAAGGAGCGCCACGCTGCTCCATTTTCGTTCCAAAATTATATCAATTCGGGTCCCAGTTTGGGATCGATCACTCCATCACTACTTCATTCGACCAAACATTCGCAAACACTTAAATGAGAATAAAATTCAAGTAGTGGAGAAATTCCCTTACCTCTGAGTTTGTCAAAAACTCACAACCGTACCCACAAGCCCTCCTCGTAGCAATTCTCCTTCGTCCCGAAGACCGCCGACGACGTGACGCCTGTATTTTTAGAGAGAGTTCTCTCTCCTCTAAAGCTCTCTAATCGCTCCTCTCTCGTCCAGCCCTCCGTTTCCGCCCGCTGTTCTTTCAACCTGAGAAGACGACCACCGTAGCATTTGTTTAAATTCTCATTTAATCCATTTAATTGATTAATTCTTTCACCAGCCACATTCGCCTTTATCTCTACCCATTTTCATCATTTATCTACTCATACCACTTATGGTACATGAGTACTTGTTATGACTTTCGCCGATTTGAAAATCGCTTTTACGCACCAAACGCGATGCCTCAAAAACGCTAACTTCAACTCGTCTCGTAAATTTACGAAATTTTACGTATAACTAGATTTTTCGAGACAATTTAACCACAACTGCTTCATTATCCGAGATCTTAAAAATAAATTCGATTTTCTAATTAAAATTATAATTTGTAACCAAAATTACATTTTTCCATTTTTCCGTAAATTTGAATTCTCTCCGGGTCTTACAGATCCCAATAACCTGCCTGACCTGAATCTGGGTGTGACACAGATCTCCCCCAAGGTGATAGACCTAAATTTTATTCTACTAGACATATGTATCCACATGAAAGTTCATTTAAAGTGTCTAAGACGTGCGGGCCCGCTGCTAGGACCCCTAAAATTCATAACCCAAATAAACACACGGGATTTGATAAATAAAATAAATAAATATCTAGGTTATTCTAATAGTTTAAGCCATTTATGAAACACTAATGACTGGTTTCTACACTAGTACGCGTGTGTGGGGGAATCGGGCCAAAGACTCAGTCAGGGGCATGATGAGTCCCATCTCATGCATGATACGCATTATCTACATAGAATCAGACATTTATATGGAATGTGATTAGACATTTTCATGGTTTTCATTGTATGTGCATTTTAGGTGGAGAGTAGCCCTGTAGAGAAATTTCTCACCGAGCATCAAGCCACCCGCTGCGGAGACCTCCTTCGTGCATAGGTGTTTAGAGACTACATCCGATTTACCGCGATTATGAAGAGCTCGATGCCATGGGCTCGATATTACCTTTGAGTAACATTTTTGTAAAAATATTTTGTATAAAGAATTGTAACTAAATCTGCTCGGGGACTATCAGAGCAAATAGTCTGGCATGTAATTATGGTAAGAGGCAAAGATCGACTCTACCGGATGCTAATTGCCGCTTTTATTTTCGGGATTTTAAATTTAAAATGTGAATGAATGGATGGTATCGGGATATGGACAACAAATTTATGGTCAATACTACGAGGTCGAGACCTCGGATGGGGGTATGATTATACTATTATACAGTCAGATGTCAAGGTGAGCTCTCGAACAAAGAGATTTCGCCCGATTTTGTGAAAATATGGATTCCGATAAATGGGACACAACAAGGTGGTATCAAGTCACCAAATCCACAAGCACTCGCGGTCGACGGTCATTAACGGACCCCGGATTCGGCGTCATAATGTGTCACCACCTCACAACACCCGACACCCTGATCGAAAAACATGAAATTCACCATCTCATAATTCAAATTAAAATTCAACTAGGTAACTAGATTTCGCGAACAAATTCAATGCTAGTTAGGTTTTGTCATCCGAGATCTAGAAAATTTCTAGATTTTCCACCTATACTATAACGGCAAATTATCGTTTTGCCATTTTTCAGAAAAATTGAATTTTTCCCGAATTTTACATTTTTATACATGATTTCAAATAAAATATATTTTTATACACTTGAAAACACAATTAGATAAATTTTAATAGAAATGAAGCTTGAAAATATGTTCAAAATAATTTTGATAATATATTTAATTACTTTCCCTTATTTTCTTTAAACTATGAATTAAAGATCAAATAATTGTATGGATATAAAGATATGATTGATAATAAAGCTTCTTTTATAAAATTTTTATTTTAAAATGGAAAAAATAAATTATTAAGATTTTAAGTTTCCAAATACATTTTTGTTTTAAATTAAAAAATAAAAATTTTAAAAACTCCTTTAAGCAATAAAACAACATTAAATTATACTTATTACTCACAACATTACAAAGGTAGAATTTTTAAATGATAATATATTTTGATAGTTTCGAAACCTTTGGCCTGTCATAAGGATCGTTACACATTTGTTTCAAACATGAAAGTAAAAACATTGAAAAGTATATTAAGGGTATTTTAATATTTATAGAATATGAGATAAAAAAATAAGGTAATTTTGAGATAATAAATTACGCCAAATAAAGTATATAAATGGTAACCGTAGTTATAGAATAAACTATTATATACTCAAAATTAATAAATTATTTTTATTTATTTTTAAATTTTATTATTGTTTTAATAATCTATTTTTAACTTTCCACTTTCCCTGTATAAAATAGGGATACGTGTATTTTTTATGCATTTGTTAGTATTTGTAATTGTAAATATAATTTAAAATATTTTTAAGATAAATATGTTTTTCAATCTTTAGAAAACATTAAAAATGTTTTCTTTAAAACACTTGAAAGTGATTTAAAAAAAAAAATCAAGTATTTCTAAAATACTCTAAAATTTAAAATATTTATTAAATATACCACATATTTATTTAAGAAATACTAAAATCTGATTATTATTGTAAAATATTGCGTTGCAAGAATATAATAGAGAGAATAGAGAGAGATTAAGAAGAAAAAGTAGATAAGCACCAAAGATGGTAGAGAAATTTTATTTTCACTGTATATTTCCTCTTTCATTCTCTTCTTCGTTATTTTCTATACAACACCAAAACTAAGCTTCTATTTATAAGAACACAAGGATGCACATATCATTAATGTCGATGTATTGAATATATACATTGAATAGGAGACAAGTATTCATACGTAGAATGTTGCTACGAATGTGCTATAATAGGTAATATCAATATTCATTGATGTATATAGGTTAATAATGTGCTATAATAGGTACATTGAATATTATGAATATTCATTCATTTATTTCATAACACTCCCCCTTCGAATATTCATTGTATTCATGAATGTGTATTGAATGATACTCAAGCCATTAAAACCTTGTCAAAAAACTCCAATGACAAAAAACCACATAAGGGAAAAGAGTACAAAGGCATAAATTTTTATGATATCTCCCTTTATGGATGCATTAATTGCCTCTATTAAAAACCTGTTTTAAAACCCAATGGGACAAAACCTGACAAAAAGGGAAAAAGTGCAATGCATAGTTCACAATATCCCTCAATTGGAAGTCGATATAAACCCACCGGCTTCTGGGCTAAGACCCGTATCTTATGAACTCACGTGATACTAATTCCATATACTACCTCAAAGTTGACATTGGCAATGATTTGGTAAAAGATCTGCAAGATTATTTATGGATTGAATCTCATTAACATCAATTTGTCGACTTTCGAGTTCTGAGTATAGAAAAATAACAGATACGCTGGGTCCTATCACCTGATATATCCCCTAACTCGTGCAACACAAAAGATTATCTTCTATAAATTATAAAGGGAGAATTTGTAACGGTGTTAAGAGAACAAGAATTGTGAATATGTGTTATAATGGATCTTAACCAAACACACTCTCTTCCAGCCTTCATATGAAGCAATGATTCCAGTGGTTAGAAGACGTCAGTTCAGTGATTGCTTCGTAGAACGCCAAGAAATGGCGGTGCCATTATAACAAAATAAATAACCAGTTTGAGAGCGAGCTTTATGTGGATAAGATCTATATCCAACATCAGAATATCCAACTAAACCAAAGGTAGTAGATTCCTTGGAATAATATAATCCCAAATCTATGGTTCCTCGGAGATAACGAAAAATATGTTTAATTCCATTCCAGTTGTCTCCTCGAGCTGGCCTTAACTAAAACGCGCCAATAAATTTACCGCAGTGCGATGTCCGGTCTCGTACATTGTGCCAAGTACATCAAAGCCCCAATCGTATCGAGATGATATACTAGGACCGCATTCTTCATCGCATTCTCTAGACGAACCGATCCTTTGCCAGGATCTGTGAGACCTGGCAGATAGGGGTGCTCAATGGGTGAGCCTTGTCCATGTTGAAGCGTTTAAGTAATCTTTCAATGTATGATGATTGATGGACGATTATTCCATTTGCTTTATGCTCAAGCTGTAGACCAAGACAAAGTTTGGTTTTACCCAAATCTTTAACTTCAAATTCCTTTTTCAAATACTCAGCAGTTTTAGCTAACTCTTCTGGAGTTCCAATTAAATTTATCGCCGACATAAATCGCTACAATAGAAAATCCGATTTCGTATCATCTTAATAAACACACATGGGCAGATAGGATCATTCTCAGACCTTCATTAATTAGGTACCACTTAGTTGATACCACATGCACGGACGGTTGAACCCAGACAAAGATCTTTGCAATTTTATGAGAATAAGTTAAGGAGTGCATGAGATCAGTTATTTCTGAACCCTGGAATTTTCATATAAATATCTCGAGTCTACGAGCCATATAGATATGTCACAATGTCCATAAGACGATTTCCAATTTTTCAAAGAGTGTCATCGAATAGAGAAACTAAATGTAATCATATCCACTGCAGAATATGTCTCATCATAATCAATCCCAGTCTCCGAGAATCCGGGCAACGAGCCGAGCTTTATACCCGACAACCTCGCTTTTTCTCATTTCGTTTCCGCACAAATACCCATTTATAGTCCAACGGTTTTACATTATCGGGGACGCGAAAGCGCGGGTCCAAAACCTCTCATTTAGCTAGTGGAAGCTTAATTCACTTTAATCGCTTCCTCCCACTTAGACCAATCTTGCCTTTGATGGCATTCAATAATAGATCATGACTCACAATCAATAACCATAATTTTATGAGCAACCGAGAATGCAAAAATATCAATAATGATTTTATTTCGATCCCAAATCTCATTACAATATGTACGGAATTCCTCGATTCTGTGGCTGGTGATCTTTCATGGGCTCAGGCCTCTTCAAGGGCATTAAGCTCTTTAGAAGTAAGCACAAAGCACTGTGCCCTTCCGGGAGTGGATTCTTGATTCTTTTCCTCTTCGCTGAGGAACAAAGGTCTTTGATCCTATCGGGTCTACCACGCCTAACCGGGGATTTTCATCCATTTTAGCTTGTCCTTCGAGAACAGCTATCCTAGCTGTGAGCATTTACAGCTGGAATATGAGATTTCGTTACCTTAGCAAAGATCATTAAATGCATCAGAAGTTCATCGGGCTATACCAGAATGGATTACGCGTTGCACCTCGCTTTTTGCACTCGTGAGTTCTTGGTCGAATCGAGATAAATTTTTTCATTCCGTGAGAAACCTTAATCGTTTCGCTTTCCGCAGCCCATTTCCCAATTTAGGTGTCCTAATCGATGGAAAACATAACTCATCAAATGACAATTTGTGAATCCGGGCAAGAAAGATCACTAGTAGCTTCCGCTCCAAGAACCTAATGATGGATTCGTGAATTAAACCCAACATAAATGCCCAAATCCTGGGGGGGACCCATTTTCGTTCTTGCTGGGTGCACAGCACCTCAGATCGCACAACCAAAAAGAATGTGAAATACATCGTGTTCATAACCAGAACCATTCAAGGGAATAGAGGAGACTAAAGCAAAGGAGGCTAACTTATTGGGGGCAAACAGATGCAAAATCCATGACCCCATGTCAGATCGCTAAGATTCGCTTCACACAGTGTAATGATTTGTATATGTTTAATCAAGGATTCGCTTAATCCATTTTGAAAGTACGAACATATGCGACGGTGCTCAACCCGATTCCGAGTGAAGCACAATATGTATCAAAACTCTTTGATAAATTCACCAAAGATTATCCATCCTTATACCTTTAATCGATAATCGTGAATTATGCCCGAAGCTTTATAATCGCAAGCAAGTAAACGTGCAAAGGTGACATCAGGCGATAATAGACAAACACGGACCATCTATGTGACGTGTCCACCAAGATCATAAAATATCGAAATGGTCCACTTGGTGGTCAGAGCTGGTCCACAAATACCCCCTAATTCTTTGCGTGAATAAAGGGATTCAAGATCAACCTTTGTTATAGAAGGTTTGATAATGAGTTTTCCAGAACAAGCTTCACAATTATAATCTTTGGACAACAATACCTTTGTATCCTTTAAAGGGTGCCCTTTTGTATTCTGGATTATTCTACGCATCATTGAAGTGCCAGGGTGACCAAGGCGATCATGCCATAATCCAAAATGATCAAGATTTACCAATCTTCAAGATATGGTGGAGTAGGTTTCAACTACTTAATCATGACACACATAAACCTATTAAGAAGCTTCTAGCTTCTCACGGATGGTCTTCGTGCCCATCTTATAAGCAGGTAATGCCAATATATTCTTTATTTTCGCTTTTCATAAATATCTCAACATACCCATTACGGCGCATATCTTGAAGCTATGAGATTCTCGATTCATCGCTTAGAAATGCATTCTCATGCGTGATGGTACCTTTTCGGGTAAAACAATCGGCATTCCTTTAAACTAATAATAATCTAATAGACTGCATATCGTATGGACATGTGTCTTAATGTAATGTCATACTCGAAAGTGTCTACTACGAATATGGTATGCGTTGATGCACTATCAAGTAAACAAACATCTTCCTTTTTCGGGTGTTTTCCATTTGCATTTATGTTGACAACTTCGTGTCAAGTATCATAAAATTTTCATTAGTTACTGTGGGTCAAATAAAATTTCAAAATAATAAATATTATATCAAGTCTATAAGCATTTCATCAGATAACCATATTAAAGAACAATAAAAGTGTAATACATTTAAAGAAAAAACAACTAGAAAAGAAATTATTAGAATCATAAAATTAAATCTAAGATGTCATCCACCCGCTCCGACGCCCATCCGTGACTCCAAAACCGGTGTCCGCGACAACCCGTCAACCCGCTAGGACTGCGGATGCCTGCAACCTACCCGACATTCACGAAAATCAAGCAGTCTCCTTTGTACCTGGGAGCTCCTGCACCCAAATACAAAACCTGTCCAAAATAGTTCACAATGACCACACAGGGTCTACATGCGAGTAATATAATGGCCACTTGGGCCCCTGCATCAATACTCACAAAATATATCCCAAATACTTCAACTATCTACAATAGTTCAAGAGTTAATAAATTACTCTTTATACAAACATATATTAAAATTACCACATTCTAATACATGTTATACAAAAATCAAAGCCACAAGCCCGCTTCATATGCAAATTCCGACACAGCACCTGCTCCCGTGACCGAATTGCACCGAAAGGAGGGTCCCACGACAGGGTGAACAAAGCCCAATAGAGATAATCTCCTACAAGGGCTACTCCCCACCTAAGTGCACATGCAATGGTCGCATAATCAAACACACATCCAAGTGCAACATACACATGTCTACCTGAATGTCTACATGCTATGAATGACTCGACTCACTACGCCTACAGATCGAGGTCTCATTGGCTCCATCACTCAATATGTCATTGAGTAATATATCCCGAGTCACTCACCGACCGTTTCACATGCATACACCAATCGGTGGACAATCGGCCACCGGTATTACCAATGACCCAAGTATCGAGCCCCACCGTACCCATTACCCAATGCAAGTGTCACGGGCAACCAATCCCAAGTCATCCCACCATCACACAACCCAAAATCTATGTGATAAACATGACCGTGTGTCTTCTTTGGGCAACATAACTTTTCGGGTGATACCGCATGTCTCTTACACCCATACGCCTCAAGTTCTCACTGATTCCCTCAAACATGCATTCTTCTATGAATGAAAACCATTTCCAAACAAAGGTCTTTTGCTTAACCGTGACAACCCTCCTATATAACAGCGACGACTTCGATAATCTATTTTGTGGACAACCCTCCGATGTATATCAATTCGCGCATCCGACGATTGATATTATATGGACAACCCTCCGATGTGTCAGAGGGATTACTACCTCCGGAGCAACACATTGGCTGTCAACCCTTCGAACAATTCTCTCAAGAAACCACCTTACGCACTTCACTCCTATTGCTCTAGCGCCTGAAGGCATATGAAATGCAATGAGCCATTTCATTTTCTTAACCGGCACGACTCATTCGACGTTGTCTTATTAGTCAAGCCCACTAATCAACACCCTACGCAGTGTTGATCCACAACCGTGTACACACGACACACCATCAAACACATAACAAAGTGTCGATCTCAACTATGCACTCACACCTAATTTCTAGGTTACCCCAATGCATATGGAATGCATGATGCCAATTCCAACACATTCATGCTAATATATTCATGCATATATATTAACATAATTAAATCACATAAAACATGTTATGCAAATTCACAATCAATTACACCAAAATTAACTCATGGCTAATTAACAAACACGATCAATTCATTTTCTAGTAATAACAATAATAAAATGGCCCAAACTTTAATCTATAAACAAGCAGACTTCGTCCCTTCACTAAGCTCATCACTAATATCATGATACCAAAACATATCCACAAAACCCCAAGACATCAGTCCCTGAGCAAAACCAAACTCAATACAAATCCGTGGATCGCTAAAAATAGTCCCAAATTTCCCCTATGACTGCCTAAAACAACTCAAAATTCAAACTTAACTGTCCGAAATACCTAAATTCAGCCGGATCGCCCAAAAATAGTCCTAAAAATCTTGCAAATTCCTACACTTCAAATTAAAAATTTGAGGATCAAATTTACTGGGCCTTTCACAAATTTTTTAAGCCAATTCCAACCATTAAATAGCCTTTAGGCTAGAAATAACACTTTCAGGAAAATTCCCTACCTCGTGGAGTTTGACGAAACTCCAAGATTTTGGTGTCCACACAGAGCCTCGTAGCTGCATCAACCCTTTGCCTTCAAATTCCGACGAAAAACTTACAAAATTAATTCGTAGATCTGAGAAAGAAACAAAGAGAAGAAAATTTAAAATAAATTCTCTCCCCTGACGTCTCTCTCTCCCTGTCCGGCGCTCTCTCCCCCTTTCCTTTCTTTTGTTTTTTTTTTCCTTTTATTATAATAATAATAATAATAATAATATTATTATTATTATTATTATTATTATTTAGATAAACGATTTCTATTACCCCATTCGAGTCCATTTCTGCCCCGAAAATTTTTATTTCTTTTTAGTTCACTTTATTGTAAATGAACTTAAATCAAGCCACTGACCTCCGAGATTTTCAGAAAATCTGCTCCTAAAGTCATCGACGACTTTATCACCCAGAACGGTGAAATATCTCGACTATCTCGCACTCGACGTAAAATTTTCAGTCACTAGATTCACGAGACGAATTTAACTGACGCAGCCTCAAGCCATCCGAGATCTAGAGAATTTCAGGTTTTCAACCGAAATTACCGTTTTACCCTTGTTCAGAAAAATTGAATTTTTTCTCGGGTTTTACATCATCAAAGTAATCAAAGGTCCTCAAAGAAATCAGAGACATCCAGGGATGCATTTGCTACTTTAGGAGCAAGAGGAGTCCCACCAACAGAGATATTATTGGCTTCAACAGTGGTTATGGCAGTAGGATTAATTTCAATGGCGTGAGATTCACCACGTTTGCCCGTATTTTTTAAAGATGCCTGGTATAGATCAACAAAGTGCTTTGGCGTACGACAAGTACGTGACCAGTGCCTAGTCATGCCACAACGATGGAAAATACTTTCATTAGTCACCTTCTTTGGCTTCTTTTCTTTGTCATGATTTGGGCCAAAGTTAGATTTCCTAGTATGCTAAATTTTCCTCGCTCACCCCCTGTAGGATTATATATTCTTGCCTCGCGCCAGCCTTTAAAATGACCAATAATTTTCGTAGTTTCAGATGTGCTTCAGTGAATGCTTTTGAGCCACAGGTCTAAGATCAAGGATTTTTGAGCAAGAATTCATTAGTTTGCTCTCAAGAAGGAGGAGCACAAAAATTAAATCGTAGATGTGGGCAAATTTGGACGTTGCTTCAGATTACTGGCTGCACATAACATTTGAAGCATGGAAGGTGGATAAAGTTTTCTATCGCTTCGCATCGCTGAGCTTAATACCGCATAACTCGCCGAAACAACATCAAATAAAGCTTATTATAGTCGTACAATCGATTTAAAATCTTGTAGTCTCAGATTTTGCCAACTATATTGCAGGTTGAGGAAGGATAACAGTTTTAGTATGATCATACCTATCCTTCAACCTCTTCCAAGGTTTGAGGGTCTCGAATACAATATTGAGTCTCAAGAATCTCTTCATGCAAATGACGACAATAAAAATCGTAAGGCATTTGCTTTATCTTTTGCATTTGAGATTCGTCTCTCAGAATCAAGGTTAGCAAGATCTGGCTGGCGTGCATTTCCATGTCAAGGCACCAGATATAATTATTTCCACTCACTGAGGATTGAATTTGGGCTTAACATTTGCCATAATTTTTGCAAACAATGAATCTCTTAAATTACTAGAAGGATTTTCAAATATCCACCGCCACTCAGAGCGTATGATACTTAGTTGGAAATTCGCTTCGCCAAGAAAAGAAAAAAGAAGAATCGGATAGAAGTTACATAAATTGATTAATAAAAATAAAAAGAATACTCACCTTGCAAAAATATTTACTCAATTGGTAGATTCGTGTCGATAACGTATTGTAAAATATCATATTTGTAAGAATATAATGTGAGAGAATAGAGAGAGATTAAGAGAAAGTAGATAAGTTAATTAAAGATGGTAGAGAAAGTCGTAGGAGAAATTTTATTTTCACTCGTATATTTCTTTCATTCTCTTCTTCTCATATATTTTCTTACACAATGACCAAACCGAGCTTCTATTTATAAGAACACAAGGATGCACATATCATTAATGTCGATGTATTGAATATATACATTGAATAGGAGATGGGCATTCATAATGTAGAATGTAGATTACTTAATGTGCTATAATAGGTACATTGAATATTCATTGATGTATATAGGTTACGAATGTGCCATAATAGGTACATTGAATATTATGAATATTCATTCATGTATTTCATAACAATTATAAACATTTTAAAATCTTTATATCCAAAACAATAACTAAGAACATGAATATATAAGAGTAATTGAATTTATGAGATCGGAATATATAAAAGGAATTGAATTACAATAAATGAACTTTTATTAAGGGTATTTGAATATTTATGGAAGAACATAAATATAAAAAAGTAAAGTAAATAAATGACAATAAATCTCATTGAATGTTCATAAAAAGATTTTGTAAATTGGAAAGTGTAAAACATGAAACGTTAGACTTTAAGTTTTGAAACCCTTGTCCTATCCAAAGAACATAAATATAGAAAAGTAATAAATATAGTGAAACTGATGAAATTATATTAGGGGAAATATTAATGAAAAGATGCCATTTTATTTAAGGTAAATAAAAATCAAAATTAAGGATAGTTTTGGAATTGAGAATGTTTTTCATAAGTACTATAGATACTCGTTACTTTAAATTTGCTTTTATTTCTTATATCATCAAATGAATAAATTTAAAAACAAACAAAAAAAATTATGTGATAATTTACAATAATTTTGTAGAAATGTGTTTTATTTCATTTTCATTTTTTAAGAATCATAAATTAGATATCTATATAAATCAAATATAGACTTAATGTGCTTGTTAGGATTTGATGTTATATTCTCTTCAAAAAAAATATAACAACTTTTCATTTAGTGTTATCCTTCAAATATCATAGAAATCAAATATAGAGTTGATGTTCTTGTTAGAATTCTACGCTATATTCTCTTCAAAAAAAAAATAAGATATGATCTTAAATTTCAACAAATATGAAGCAAATACAATTGATTTCATTACAAAAATTTCATGCCTAAATATACAATCGAATAGATTAATATGTGAACTCATTAAGAATATGAAACCAAGAAGAATGATAGTGCTAATATCACTAAAATAAAGACAACAAAATTTAAAAAAATAGTACCAAAAAATAAATTTATGAAGACAACAAAAATACAAAAGAGTACTTAGTTTTAGGCTATCTCACCCAAGCAAAGTAAAAAAACAACAAATTTGTTCCACTTTGAAGTGTCATAATGTTATTATACTATACTCTGACAAAAGTAGTTGTTTTGTGAGAAAGCAATTTCTTAAAGCTATATAGTCCATGTAAAACCACTTAGAATCTCAATTTAGAGAGATTACATAAAACAAGAAAGCAAGTACAAGCCAGCTGTGGGAAGGATTCATCGCATGAAACTTTAAAACCCTTGATTGCAAGCCATCGTAAATTGAAGTTCAAAGTAACCTCTATTCATCAAGCTCCGAGGAAGAACCTTCGCTCAAAAGAGCTAGGGCATACTTCAAAGAGAAGAACATCACTCAAGTCTTTGTTGAAAACTTCATCTCAATTGAATGAGAATGATGAAATATATATGAGAATAAGGTAAAACAAAAATCACATCTACACGCTAAAATTTAAACTTTAATTTCGAAACTCTTACCCTACCAAGAACATAAATATTCAAGTTAGAAACTTAAAACTTTAAGTTTCGTAACCCTTGCCCTATTCAAGAACATAAATATAAAAACGTAAAGTAAATAAATGACAATAAATCTTATGAAACTAATCGAATAAATATGGTATCATATTATTATTATGATGAGATATTAAATGTTAATCAAAAGATTTTGGAAATTGGAAAGTGTAAAACACGAAACTTAGACTTTAATTTTTGAAATCCTTACCTTATCCAAAGAACATAAATATAGAAAAGTAATAAATCCAGTGAAACTGATGAAATTCAAAAATGATTAATGTGGTATCATATTATTATATTTAGGGAATTCAAATATTAATGAAAAGATACTGTTTTATTTAAGGTAAATAAAAATCAAAATTAAGGATAGTTTTGAACTAAAATTGTTGCAGATTTTTAAGAGTAAACTTTAAGTTTCTTAACCTCGTCAGAAGCAAGAACATAAATATAAAAGTAAAATAAAAAATGACAATAAATCTTGATAATATAGCATAAGGCAATATTTTAATGAATGACCATCATTATGAAAGGTTCTATGGTTTTCATCAGAATCCTCGACCTTTCTCATAATATAAGTCTATAAATGTGCCCATCAAGAGGAAATACAAATCATCCTAAGTTTTCTCTTTCCATCTCTTCTTATTTTATTTCTATTACAACAAGCTATCGCACGATTCTCCGAATCGATAGGCAGCTGACATTCATGAAGTTCTCTTATCAAAACTCGCTTCCACCATGCCCACCCAAATTCTATTTATTGCCGACGAGCTTTAAAAGTTTTCCTATATGTACTTGCTAGCATCTAAAATTTGAAGTTCGAGATTGCTTAAATCTTGAAATTGACTTCCAATCGCTCGATTCTATTTTTTGTAGTTTTCTACTTAAATATCGGGAAATCGATGGCGTTTGTTTTCGATTTCTGTTACATTGTTTTTGTTATTATTTTAATAGTCAAAACAATAAAAGGAGATGGAGAAGAAAACTTAGGATGATCTGTATTTCACTCTTGATAAGGCCTATTTATAGGCTTATAATGAGAAGGCCAAAGGTTACAGTGAGAAAACCAAAGGACCTTTCATGTATAATGATGACTGGTCCACAAACATTTATAAACACTTCTCCTCAATGACCATAACATCAAAGAATATGCTTCAATAAAACCTTACTAGGAAAAACCTGGGACAAAAAACCTAATGAAGGAAAAGAGTACATGTAATTTGAAAGTATAATCATTTTAAAACCTTACTAGAAAACCCAATGGAGAAAAACTTAGTGAAGGAAAAGGAAAGGGTAGTACACCTCGAGATTCAAGACTTCGATGTCGTAATATCCCAATTGAGATCTTCGGTTTCCCCTCATTCCACCCCATGAAATTCTCAAGGTCGCACAGTAATGCCTAGTGAACAAATCACAAGATTATCACTAGACCCGATTTGTTGTACATCAATCTCACCATTGTTTTCAAGCTCATGCGTGAAAGAACTTGAGAAATATGCTTGGTTCTATTCCTTTGATGTATTCGCCTGAAGTTGTGCACAAAGCAGATATTATCTTCATATAATTATGTTGTTGTGTTTGAAATAGAGAAAGACCACTAGAGTCACGAATATGTTGAATTTTATCTCAACCACATGCACTCCCCGCTGCTCATGTATTGCTAATAAATTAATGACGGGAGGAGGTCACTTACCATGGCTCGCGCATCAGATCTCCAAGAGAAAGCGATCGCCACAAGTAAATACATATCCCGATTAGACGAGCCTTATGGGATCCGAAGGTATCCTCTGTGATCGTAAGATAACCAAGTAACTCGGTTTTAGTACTTGGAATAAAGATTCTATATCATCATGTCTAATTTAAGGTATCTCAACAAATGTTTTAATTGCTCCAATGCCTAAGAGTAGGCGCGGAGCTATATCTTGTAAGCAAGTTCACCGGGAAGGCAATGTTTGGCCATATTCTACAAGATACATTAGTGCTCCAATTGTACTTACATGGTACTTCCGGGCCAAGGAGTTTATATTCTCTCTTAGACTTAAATGGGTCTTTATCCACTTCAAGGGATCTTACAACCATAGGAGAGTTAAGGGGATGGGCAATTTTGGACATTTGCCAAAACTTGCTCCACCCCAGGTCTGCCCAAATTCTATTTGTTGTTGATTTATTTTAAAAGTTTTTCCTATATGTACTTTGCTGGCATCTAAAATTAGAAGTTTGGAGATTACTTAAATCTTGGAAATTGATTTCCACCCATTAGATTTTTATTTTTTAGTTCTCTACTTAAATATTGGGAAATTGATGGCGTTTATTTTTTGGATTTCGCTTGGCGATTGTTTTGTTATTATTTTAATAGTCAAAACAATAAGAGATAATACATCATGACGATTCGAACCAAAGGATTCTATTATACTATTGTTTACACTCACCATTATGCTACTGCTCTCTTTTTGTTATTTTTATTCTATTTATACATGGTATCATTTCAAAAGCATTTGATACCCATTTTCAATTTGACATAAATTCCAAAAAGAGAGAATTCCATATTGTCAAGAATTATAACTAACTGGCCACACTTTGAAATTCAAGAAGAATCTAATTTTGCCATCATTCTGTATGAATTTTGAAAACTTCAATTCAAGGAGAATTCACATTGCAATAATTCAAGAAGAATTTCACTAACCTCTTTTGAATTCTAGCAGACCATTATTGCAATAATTTAAAATAAATTTTGCAATATACTTGAATTCCTCGAAGAATTTTTACAAAACTATAATCTAAGGCAATAGTGTCATTTATTTTAGATTCAAAAATCTATATTTATTTATTTCTTCTTGTTAAATTTTGGATCATTTTTATTACAATTTTTTTTTGTCTTATTATTTTCGAATATGTGACTTTATTACTTTATCTTGACCGTTGAAAGCATATGGTAATCGATCCATAAGATCCTCGTAAATGAATGATTCTTTGAACTTCTAGTTTGCATCAAGTAAGACGAGGATCAAGATGCAACAATGAGGTGTATTCCAAGTAATTTCACGCCTATTTATTATAATTTTGGCTTATCTTCCCTAATGGCGGGAAAACAGATTCATCAAAATGACAATCTGCAAAACTACAAGAAAAGATTCCCGTTAAAGGCTGGGTAATGATAATCGGCGTAAAGAAAACCTACAAAATACGCCATCAGGACCCATTTAGAACGCTGCTTTGGAGGAATATGGACATAAATCATGCAAGCAAAGACACGAATGAGAAATATTCGTGTCGGGACCCGTAAACACTCAGAAGGAGAAAAAATCATGATCACTAATAAGATCGAAGACGAATTAAATTACCAAGATGCAAGAAGGCATGCCCTGCATAAAGGTAATTGCCCTTAAGAGTAATGTATTCAGCAATCCATTAAAATGCTTAATGAAAGATTCAACTGAATTCCACTCGAAAGTATGGGTATGAGCAACAAAGATATTGAACTCAGATACCCAAGGACATGCAATAGCCATGAAAAGTCAGAGAAGAAAATTCACCAAAGATTATCCAAACGAATAAATTTTAATAGATGATCAGAAAATGTGCGTGAGTTTGACAATTTGTGCAAGTAAACGAGCATAAGCAAAGGTTCCGTGAAAGAAGGCAAACATGAGACCAACGAGTGGATGCATCGACAAGAACCATAGCAACGAAAGGGTCCAATTAGTCGGGTCGATAGTCCACGTTCTCAATACGCTCTAGAAATCGAGGAGGTCGAATCGACTTCAGGAAGTTAAGGTCGAAAAAGACAAACTTTCCTTGAGTAAAGCAAAGATGTGATGTAATCGCGATGATCGGGATATATGACCAAAGGGTCAAGGAATGACCATTAGATCGTGAAGTATACTTCGCTACGAGGTGCTCGATGACCGTCGCCTGGGCGCTTACGTAACGATGGAGGTCGAAAGTTACCGAACTGCCCGTAATCAAGGTGAAGATTCAATAGTGTTAAAGGTGGTGAGATATAAAACCACATTCTAATGATCGCAATTTTTCCGTAATACATTTTTTCGCCATCATGAGTCGCAGTGAATGAGGAGAAATTTAGCGATCGTCATTGTTTCTGGGATGGTATCCATTCCAATGAACATCTTTAAAACTAAGTAAATCATGTTTGTATCGGGTGGAATAAAGGGCATCTAGAAGGTGGAGAATAGTGCCACCCGGGTAGAATAATAGTGGCTCTACCCTGAGCCTCAATTAGGTTGATGTGATCTAAAATGCAGTAACATTAGAAGGGCCAATGTTAATCGGGAAAATACTTCTTTGTCGAGAATGTAATGAGTCAGAGTACGCCGCGACAAATATCTCTAGTGATTTTGACTTGAGGTGTCAAGCTGGTAGAGGCATCTATGTTTCTTCAAAGATATATATAAAAATAAGGTTAGAGATTAATAAAAACGAAATACTACTAAAACATTGAAAGGTTCTGTGTGGAAAAGGAATTACATAAGAAAATAAATAAAAGAACTAATCAGAATTGACATGCCCATCACCAATTAGATTGGAAATATTTCCAGTAGAATCCTCAAAGAAATCAGAAACATCAAAGTAATAAATCCACTCCACCATCACCATCATCATCAAGGAAATTAACTTCAATATTCTTGGGTTCTTTGTCTCGACGAGGCTCGCAGTAGATCAACCAAATGTCTGGTCGCATGATAGGTACGTGACTAATGACCCGCATGCCACATCTATAACATGTATTATCTTTGTCAGGCGCTGGTGATACTCCGCAGTGGTTGCCATTGTGGGATTTGGCAAATTCTTCTCGATTGGAATTGCCTTTCTTGCTTTTTGAAGGGATCTGTTATGATGTCCGAATTATTACCACTACCATGCTCCCCACCACCACCACGTCCTCATCCTTTTCCCCATAGCTCACCATTTTGTGCCCTCTTGTCTCATGCTATGAGGGGATGCAAAAGTAGCATTTGCTTCGCAGCGCTTTAGACCCCGTAGACGAGAGATTGATGATTTTGAAGTAAAAGCTCGTTATTCTTTTCAGCCACAAGGAGACATGCAATCAATTCATAATTTAAAGTAAACCGACGCTCTCTATATTGCTGCTGCAGGAGCACATTAGAGGCGTGAAAAGTGGTAAAAGTTTTTTCGAGCATATCCTCATCAGTGATGTTCTCCCCGCAAAGCTTTAACTGCGAACTAATCTTAAATAAAGCCGAATTGTATTCGCTAACAGACTTAAAGTCTTGAAGCCGCAAGTGCAGCCAATCATATCTTGCTTTGGGGAGTATTACTGCTTTTCAAAGGGTCATATTCCGCCTTAAACTCCTCGTGAGGACCAATGGGTCTTTACTGTGAAGGTATTCACTCTTAACACTTTCATCAAGATGATGGCGAAGGAAAATTAAAGCTTTAGCGCGATCCTGCAGGGATGCAATATTAGTTTCTTCTTTTGTTATTTTTATTCTATTTATACATGGTATCATTTCCAAACGCATTTGATACCCATTTTCAATTTGACATAAATTCCTAGGGACCTATATTGTCGCAATTATACTAACCCGCCTACACTTTGGAATTCCGCAATTCAATTTTGCCATCATTCCGTATGAATTTTTGGTAACACTCTTTGAATTACCTGAATTCACACAAATAATTCCGTATATCTTCATTAACCCTTGAATTCTAGCAGACCATTATCAAGTAATAATTTAAAATAAATTTTGCAATATACTTTGAATTTCAAGAATTTTATGTTATAATCCATGCAATAGTAACATTATTTCCAGATTCCTTCGAAAAAAAAATCTATATTTATTTATTTCTTTGTTAAATTTTGATTATTTTTATTACAATTTTTTTTGTTCCTATTATTTTTCAAAATTTGTCTAATCTCAATAAAAATAGGAATTTGTCAGCCTTTGATATTTCGGGAAACAACTACTTATCCTGGATTTTAGACGCTGAAATACACTTAGATGCTTCGAACCTAGGAGAAACCATCAAAGAAACTAATAGTGCATCCCTGCAGGATCGCGCTAAAGCTTTAATTTTCCTTCACCATCATCTTGATGAAAGTCTCAAGAATGAATCACTCATGTTAGGGGAAGACCCATCGGGTCCTCCGGCGCAGCTTGGAAGATCATATGACCACCAGAAAACAGTAATACTCCCCAAAGCAAGATATGATCGGGTCGTGACTTGCGCTTCAAGACTTTAAGTCCGTTAGCCGAATACAATTCGCCTTATTTAAGATTAGTTCGCAGTTGCTTTCTAAGGGAGAACATCAACGATGAGGATATGCTCGAAAACTTTACCACTTTTCACGCCTAATGTGCCTCAGCAGAAGAATATGTAGAGCGAGGTTTACTAAATATTTTGGAATTGATCGTGATGTCTCCTCGTGGTTGAAAAAATAACGAGCTTTTACTTAAAATCATCAATCTCGCCCTATAGGTCTAAAGCATTTCGAAGCAATGTTACTTTTTGCATCCCCATAAAGCGCGTATATGTTACAAAATGGGTCGACTATGGGGAAATGACGAGACGTGGGCGGTCGAGAGGGCGTGGCCGTGGTGGCACTAGAGCATCATAACACCGGTCCCTTCAAAAATAAGAAAGGCAATTCCAATCAAGGGAAGTTGCCAAATCCACAAGCAACCATTGACCAGAGTATCACTCAACGCTAACAAGATAATACCTGCTATAGATGTGGCACGACGCCACGGGCTCACGCATTCGTCAGATTTTACCAAACATTCGGTTGATCTCTACCAAGCCACAAAGAGCCAGCGCAAGAATATTGAAGTCAATTTCCTTGATGATGATGGTGATGGTGGAGTGGATTTTAACCCACTTTGATGTTTCCGATTTCGAGGATCCTATCGAAATATTCCCATCTAATGGGCTAATGTAGCATTTCAATCTCCGACATTAGTTCTTTTATTTATTTTCTGCAATTCCTTTTTCCACACGTAACCTTCAATGTTTCAATAGTATTTATTATTAATCTCTAAACCTTATTTTTATATATATCTTGAAGAAACATGGATGCCTCTACCAAATTTTAACACCTCGAAATAAAATCACTAGAGATATTCATCTCGTGCATCAGGCTACAACTCATTCTATTCTCCAAAGAAAAGTATTTTTCCCACTAACATTAGCCCTTCGATGTTACTACTATTTCGATCCTCACAACCTAATCGAGGGCTCCAAGAGAGCCACTATTATTCTACCAGTGGCACTATTCTCCACCTTCAAGATGCCCTCTTATTCTACCCAACTGTCAATTTACTTAGTTTTAAAGATATCCGCTGAACGGATACCATCTAGAAACAATGAGAGCGATGAAACTATCGAATTTCTCCTCATTATTGCAACTCATGATGGCAAAAAATGTATTCTGGAAAAATTGCGATCATTAGAATGTGGTTTATATCTCACCACCATTAACACTGTTGAATCTTATGCAATTCAACCCGTAGTCAAAGAACTCAACCTCCATCGTCGGCGGGCATGAACGACGGTCATCCAAGCACCTCTATGCTTAAGCCGTGATACTTCACCGCCTAATGGTCATTCCTTGACCACTGTCATATATCCAATCATACCGACATAACTGCCTTGTTTGTACTCGGCGAAAGTTTATCACTCGACCTTCTTCCCTCAAAGTTGATTCACTCCTCAATTTTTAACGTGATTCAAGGAGACATTTCAGGGACCTATCACCCCAACTAGTGAACCCTTTCATTACTTAATGGTTCTTGTTGATGCATCCACTCGTTAGTCTCATGTTTGCCTTCTTTCTACTAGAATCTTGCTTATGCTCGTTTACTAGCACAAATTATCAAACTCCGCGCACATTTTCCTGATCATCCTATTAAGACTATTCGTCTGGATAATGCTGGTGAATTTTCTTCTACAGCTTTTCATGACTATTGCATGTCCTCGTATACAAGTTCAATATCCGTTGCTCATACCCATACCTGTAATGGACTAGTTAATCTTCATTAAGCATTTGCAATGGATTGTTGCATTCATTACTCTAAGAACCAAATTACCTTTATTTGCTCTAGGGCATGCCTTACCGCATACTGCAATTTAATTCATCTTCGTCCTATCGTGAGCCTATGATTTTTCTCCTTTACAAATCTGTTTCTAGGTCCCAACCAAATATTTCCCATTTACGTGTCTTTGGTCGAGGCATTTATGTCCATATTCCTCCTAAAACAACGTCTAAAATGGGTCCTCAACGATATCAGGTATTTATGTAGGTTTTCTTTTCTCGTGATCGATTATCCATTACCTCGAAATACTCTTAATGTAATTCGCGATAAATTGCCAGCAGAATGGTCATTTTGATGAATCGCTTTTCCGCCATTGGGGGAAGATGAGCTAAATTCTAATAAATGGCTTGAAATTACTGAATACACCATCATCGTGATTCGATCCTCAGACAAACAAATCAACTGTGGTTCAAAGAATCATTCATTTACAGGATCTTGCAGATCAATTACTGACGCTGCAATTAATCCGAATAAAGTACTAAAGTCACATATTCCAGTTGTTAATGCACCAGCACATATTGAGATCCCTATAGGGGATTCGGGAAATGCTATAGCCAGTACATCTAAACCACGTCTAAAACGTGGGAAGATCGATCGGATCTAAAGATTCTTCTCAAGAAAAGAAAAATCTAATAAGTTGTTTACTCCCTGAGTACAATTTTGATAAATCTATTCTCGAAGAGCCTATTACAATAGCCGCCGCCTCCCGCTGTCGTAAACATTATATGTTAAAGGAAACAACTACAAGAGTAGCAATAACTCGACCACCATCTCCTATAAATGAAGAGATCTCTATAAATTATATGAATCAAGGAGAAATATGGGACCGTGAGACATACTCTTGTCAACAATGCTTTTCTTTCAAGTGGGCTAAGGGCATCATGTAAAATAACGATGATCAGAGCCACAAATCAGAATGAACGCCGAAATGACATGATCGGGAAAAATGGAGTTAAGCAATTCAGTAACCGACCATGAAGCAAGCGGAGGTATTTAACTAATAGTCCCACCACCAAAATGTTAAGCCCGTTGGATATAGATGGGTCTTGTGGCGAAAAGAAATGAAAATAATGAAATCAGATGATATAAAGCTCACCTTGTTGTACAAAGGTTTTTCTACAAAGACCCTAAGATTACTATGAGGAGACATATTCACCAAGAATGGATGCAATCACCTTTAGATATTTAACAGACACGCCTGCATGACTAGAAATGCATTTGATGGGATGTTGTCACAAAGATATTTGTATGGATCCATAGATAGTGACATATACATGGGAAAATCCCCGAAGGATTTATATCGCTTAAAGCAAAATTTTCAAACCACGTGGGTATGTATTCAATAAAGTTGCAACGATCCTCAGACGGACTCAAACAACTGGTCGAATGTGGTACACCGTTATACATACTTATCAAAGAAGGATATAAATAATTCAATCTACTTCATGTATTTATCAAGAAAATGTGTTTGCTTTGATAATTATAGCGCATGTGGATGATTTGAATCTAATAGGACTCGGGCGGCTTCTAGAAACCGGCTAATTATTTAAAGGAAGGAATTTAAGAGAAAAAATCTAGGTAAGATTCAGATATTGACTCTACTACAGACGAGTATTTCAAATGGCATTGGTCCCATCAATCAACATACACTGAAAAAGTCCTCAAGCGCTTTTATGCTGACAAAGCCCATCCCCAACTCCCCTATGGTCAGAAGATCTCAAGTGGATAAAGACCTACTTCATTCCCAAAGAAAAGAACGAGAAACTCCTTGGTCCGTAACATACTTTAAGTGCAATTGGAGCACTAATGTATCTTGCAAATTATACAAGTTTCGATATAGCCTTTTCAAAGAACTCTCGCTTGCGTAAGATATAGCTCGCCACTTAGCATTGGAACTTTAGTAAACATTTGTTGAGATACCTTCAGGAACAAGTGATATGTGGCTCTTCATTCCAAAGTACCAAAACCAGAGTTACTCGTTATACCGGGATGCAGGGAGACCTTTCGATCCCATAAGGCTCGATCACAATCAGATATGTATTTACTGTATACATCACTGCCTCGAGATCTGTTAAGCAACCATGATGGCAACCTCCAATCATTCGAGCTATTAGCACATGAGGCAAGTGTGAGCGCATATGGCGCAAGATCCATGATTCAACATATTCATGACTAAGGGTCTTTCTCCTATTTCAAACACAAGAACATCATTATATGAAGATAATACCACTCAGAGCCACAACTCAAATGCGGATACATCAAAGGAGAACGAACCAAGCATATTTCTCCAAAGTTCTTTCACACGCATGAGCTTCAAAACAATGGTGAGATTGATATACAACAAATCAGGTCTAGTGATAATCCTATAGATTTATTCACTAAGGCATTACCGCCGCGAATCTTCAAGAAATTTCTACGCCTAAATTGAACGAGGCTCAAAGATCTCCAAACTGAGACATTACGACATCGTGGAGTCTTGAATACTCAAGGTGTACTATACTCTTTTTCCTTCACTAGGTTTTTGTCCCATCGGTTTTTCCTAGTGCGTTTTATCGGCGATGTTTTTGACAAGTATTGGCCATTCAAGGGAAGTGTTATAAATATTTTAATGAATGACCATCATTATGAAAGGTCCTTTCGTTTTCATCAGAACCTTTGGTATTTCATTATAAGCCTATAAATAGGCTTTATCAAGAGTGGAATAAAGATCATCCTAAATTTTCTTCTCCATCTCCTTCTCCTTATTTTATTTCTATTACAATGTACTATTATTATTATGTCTTCAGTATTAAATATGATTAAAAGATTTTGGAAATTGGAGAGTGTAAAACATGAAACCATTAGACTTTAAGTTTTGAAATCCTTACCCATCCAAAGAACATAAATATAGAAAAGTAATAAATCCGGTGAAATTGATGAAATTAAAAATTGATTAATGTGGTATCATATTATTATATTAAGGGAAGTCAAATATTAATGAAAAGATACCGTTTTATTTACTACTTTTAAGAGTAGTATAGATTAGTAAGTGTCGACGTAATGCACATGAGAAAATATAAAGAAAGTGTAATTATAGGAGAGTTAGACACAAAAATAATATTTTGAATTAGATATAAAATCAAATTGAAAAAATAATGAACGAGATGAAATATAAAAAGATTTACATTTTTCCACATAAAAATTACGACGGTACAATAAAAATTTTATAACAAATTTTCTTTGGCTAAAAAATAAATAGTATCTTAATCCTTATAATTTTTGCAAAATTTGATTTAAACATATTATTAATTTCTTTTGTATTAAATTTGTGAGTTTTTAGTCAATTATTTAAGTATCTTACTACAAATAATATTGAGATCAATTTGTCTCAATATCAAAAATATTTTTGCATTGTTCTTGATTTATTGTGAAAATATATGATGCTGTTAAGGACACTCTATATAATTAAAAATGAAATAATAATCAATAAATATTATAATAATAATCTATAAATATCATTTCATGGAAATCTAAAATACAATTTTTTATAATAAGTATAATACATGCATTTTAATATATAATGTGTGTATTGGGAGAAATATATAAAATGAAGTGAAGATAAAAGCAATTTTGTAATATTAGTTGAATTCCAAAAAATCATTGTAATATTAGTGTAGATACTGCATTTTGGCTATAATGCGTTTCCTATTTAAAAGACGAGACTGCTTATATTCTTTGAAAAACATAAAACATCAGGATTGCCACTTATTTTTATTTTTACTTTGTGTTTAAAACAAAATAAGAAATAAAACCTTGCACCTTTTAGAAAAGGCAAATCTACTTTAACTAATCTAAATTCGTGAGATCATATTCATATATTTGAATGTACGGGTTGTGAGCTATAGTACCCTGCTCGAGATACAAACAGCTTACCAATTAAGTTTAGGGAGCTATGACAATCAACTGGTTAACTAGTAGATACCAATAATTATCTCCAATAATAACACAAGGGTACATCAAACATATGACAAATGAACTTATAAGTAAATGAATAAATAAATTAGCAAAGACAAACGAGAATAGAATACGTTCCTTGGTGGCGAATCGAAGGTGCTATCAATAAAAGATAAGGTTAATGCAATAATATATATGAAAACATTTATAATTAAATTAGAAAATCAGGTTATAAGTCAAGTGTTAAATCATTCAATAAAGGGTACATGGGATGTCGGGCTCCCCACTAAGTCCCATTTATATGTCATACAAATTAACTCCAAGATATTTTATTTTATTGGAATTATAGAGTTAATTGTATTCGTTGGAATTTTAAAATTTTGGATAAGAAGGAAAATTTGACTTGGGGTTTTGTAAAATAAACTGTAACTTTAGGAAAATTAGCAGAAGAGACTTGAAATTTGGGTATTTAAAAAAAAAAAAGAGATTTGGTTTGGGAAATTTAGAGAAAGTCATTTTTGAAAATTTGAATCATAAATATTTTTTTAATAGATAGATAAACATAGAAAAATAAACTTTAATTTTTCTAAAGAAATTATTTTTAAAATTTTTGAAATTAAAGAAAACAAATTTTGAACATTTATAAGTTGAAGAAAATGAATTTTGTACTTATGAAATTGAAGAGAACGAGTTTCGTTTTTTTTTTTTAAGGAAAATGATTTTTTATTATTATTATTTTTTAGAAATTAAATAATTTTTTTTTATAAAATAAATAAAACTATTTTTTTAGAGGTTAAATAAAATGATTTTTTTTTAAATTAAAAGAAAGGACCTTTGAGTTTTTGAAAAAAAAAGAAGGTAAATTCATAAAAGATATAGAAGAGTCTTTGTTTTTGTTTTTTTTTTTTTAAATTAAGAGAAGATGAACTCGAATTTTATAAAATTTGAAGGAAATTAATACATTATAGGTCACAATAATAACAATGATAAACACAATAAAAATAATAATATGATAATATTTATTTGAAAGCTAGTATATATTAAAGAAAGTAAAATTAAATGTAAGTAAAAGGGGTTAGAAATATTATTGCTAAAATGGAAAAAATTGAAAATAATAGGGGATGTAGACTAATGGTTGGAGTGTTACATTCTAAGCAAATGGTCAATGGTTCAAGCTTTGGGTTTGCAACTTATTAAAATTATTTTAGAGGAAACTGGTCAAAAAAAAAAAGAAAAAAAATACAAATACCTAACAGATTTGAAAAATAAACTTTAAGGTTCGAAAATAGAGAAACAAAAAGAGGTCATTGAAAATAGTTGTATAAAGGTAAACTTGGGGTTTGGAAATACATAGATAACAAGTGAACTAGAGGTTGGAGGTTGGTGGGAAATAATGCAGTAAGAAGTATTTTACTTTCTTTAATTCTTCCACCACTTCTTTTTATTTATCAAGTGGATCTTCGTTTTTCCTTCTTTATCACATATGTTTATAGCATGTTCTTGTTTATGTGCAACACAATAAATTTCTTTACTTTTACCCCACATACTGATCTTAAATATCGCACTAGCATTTATAGTCTTTCAAAATCCAATTCAAAGAATTAGTAGATCAAGGATTAATAGAAGAAAGCGAAAGTCCATGTAGTAGTCCAACCTTTGTAGTATGAAAAACACTCAAAAATCAAAAGAGGTAAAGCCGGAATGGTCATAGATCATAGAATTAAATGGAAAAAACAATATTTATTCAATGGATAGTACTTACCTTATAAGTTTACCTTCATCATTATGCCATTCTAAATCATATTATACAATTCCATTTACATTACTATTCCTATATCAGTCATTTATGATTTTCCAAGGAGTTTTCCTTTGGACCAGTAGCTCTGCAACTTTTAGTTTCCCAATCAATATTACTACTTGTCAAAAACAAATAACTCGACATGTCTTTCTAATGGGATTGGTTTATCATAAGATCTCCATGCATTACCACCGAAGAAACACGGTAACACACCCACGTTCAGATTGCAAACAAAACACAACAAGAAGTACTACAATCGAGATCACGCGAGATCACAAATAAAGAGCGAAACAACAAGGATTTCATGCACAATAATTCATCTAGTCTCGAAATAAAAGAAGTGAAGAGTGAAACCACAAGGATTTATATAAAACATGATTGCAACAAAATGGTAGAGTAAAGAGATATCAAAACTAAAAAAACATACCAACACTACAACCTTTTCCCTCTTACTTTGCTCTGAACGCCTCTCTCCTTCTACTTTTATTCTTCCTTGGCCTTCAAGTTGCCTCTAAGAAAAAGGATCCTGGTTCCACCCCCGTTTCCTCCAAAACACCCCCATATTTAAGAAGAAGAAAAAAACATTTCCTTTTCTAAAAAGGTAAACCCATAAAATCAAAATTAGACCAAATAAATTAAAAAAAAACCTCTTTAAATATTTCTCTCCATCCCTAAAAAATTAAAGTCAAAATGGACTAGAATAATAAAATAAAATAAAATATAAAACTCCTTTAAGTAAACTCTTTTCCAAAATTAAAAAAAAAAAAGAAAGAATGTGACCATTCGGATGGTCGCCAAGTGGCAGTCATCTAGGGGTATCCACAAATATGCCCATCTTCGATAGAGTTCATGAGTGTAACGAAAGTGAATTGTGAAATGGAGTGGAAGGATGAATAGCGACTGAAACAAAGTGAACTCTATTGAAAAAAAAAATGAAGACCCCCCCAGGTCATCGAGCTGAATACGAGCTCAAAGCAAAAGTACAAGGGCTTTAGACAGTCTAAAGACAAACGATAAAAGACTAAGAAAAGACCATGGGCTCCTAAAAAACCCAATAAAGTCATGACGTGGTCGACCTAAGCTCTCCCTAAAAAGGCCCTCCTCGATGGTGAAACTCGCATCCAAGTTTGAAGCCGATGAAAGACAATCCAACCATGAATGCCGAAAATAATTCGTGTATACTGATATAGTCCAAAACACTCTATATGATGGCACGAGATTGCTGATGCTTCATAATATGATGAAAGACAGAAAATGTTAGCTCAAAAAGCTAGTCACATGTCCAAAAGAACTCCCAAGGGGCAAGATGAAAACTCAAGAGTAGCTCATATGTTGCCTGGTGAGAAGTAAGATGACCAGAAGAAAACATATATTCAAGATGGGTAGTGACTATGACCCCCAACCAATGGATGTAATAAATTCACCAAGCATGGGTGGGGGAAGAAATATGTGGTTATGGGTAATAGGGCTTTGAACATCACTATGAAGAAGGTGACTCTAGATGTTGGGTCGAATGCCACCATGGGCATCAAGGTGCAAATCTATAACATTTGAATACAAATCTGATTGGGAAGTGGCTTTGAATATCAACACTTAACGGCTCTAAACGCCAAATTGAAAACGACTCTGAACGCCAAACTAAAGAAAACGCCTCTAAATGCCAAACTGAAGAAAATGGCTCTGAATGTCAAATCGAAGAAACGCCTTCAATGCCAAATCGAGAAATAACTCAACGCCAAACTGACAGTTACGCTCCAACATGCAACCAAGAGAATGGTTATGAAATGCCAAGTTGAAGAAAACGACTTTGAACGCCAAATTGAAAAGAATGGCTCTGAATGCCAAACTGAAGAAAACAACTCTAAATACAAAACTGAAGAAAACGCTCTGAACGCCAAAATGAAGAAGACGTCTCTGAATGCCAGACTAAAGAAAATGGCTCTAAACGCCAAGCGTAAGAAAACGGCTTTGAACGCCAAACTGAAGAAAAATGGCTATGAATGCCAAACTGAAGAAAACGACTTTGAACGCCAAATTGAAAAAGATGGCTCTAAAAGCCAAACTGAAGAAAGCAGTTTTGAATGCCAAACTGAAGAAAACGGCTCTAAAAGTCAAATTGAAGAAAAAGCTTTGAACACCAAACTAAAGAAAACAACTCTGAATGCCAAGTTGAAGAAAACGGCTCTGAATGTCAAGTTGAAGAAAACAACTCTGAATGCCAAACTGAAGAAAATTGTTCTGAACGCTAAACTGAAGAAAATGGCTTTGAACACTAAACTAATGAAAACGGCTCTGAATGTCAAACTAAAAAAGACAACTCTAAATGCCAAACTGAAGAAGACGACTTTGAACGCCAAACTGAAGAAAATGGTTGTGTACGCCAAACTGAAGAAAACGATTCTGAACACCAAACTGAAGAAAACGGCTCTAAATGCAAAACTTAAGAAGACAGCTCTAAACTCCAAACTAAAGAAGGCAGCTCTAAACGCCAAACTGAAGAAAACGGCTCAAAATGACAAACTTAAAAAAGCGGCTTTATGTATAAGAAATGTTAAATAACTATCAATGGGGTAAAATATCTCACCAATGAAATGGATGGCTATGCCCTAGTATGGTAAGTGGGGCATCACAACAAGTAGGTAACCAAGGTGACTTTAGCTAATTAACACTATGCTCAAAAGTCGTTAAATAACTATCAATGGGGTAAAATATCTCACCAATGAAATGGATGGCTATGCCCCAGTATGGTAAGTGGGGCATCACACCAAGTAGGTAACTTAGGTGACTTTAGCTTATCAACACTATGCTCAAAAGTCAAACCATCCATTTCATCAAAAGGAAATACAAGCATGTCTATCTCAGAATCTAGGGTCTCTTACAACCAAAATGCTCTCATATGTCCAAACGAGTAGTTCTCGCTGGTGAGTATCTTAAATACTCATTTTATCCCCATGTTTTGTTTAGGTTTTAGTATTTTTAAGATATAAATAAGTGTCCTAATGATCTCTTTTCCCAAATTTGTGATTAGGCCAATCATTGAGGGGAAATGAGTCGAATAAAGAAAAATCGGCAAAGTCATCATGTAGTAACAAAAATCACGTGACCCTTTCACCTGTATGATGTCTTTCTATGACTCCCTAATTGGCATGAATAGATTCTAGACTTCGAGGGCTTTCGGTAGACACCTAGATCACGTGATTCAGACTTTGGATGAAGAAGTTATGAAGGGAGGTGAAAAGGATGCAAAACGAGGAAGCTATTGGCGAGTTGGAGAACAACTCACACCAAGGCATGAGTGGCTTCACGCTCTAGCATGAGCACACTCACACTGTAGCATGGGTACTCTCACGCTTTAGCGTGGTTTGACTTCTTCTCGTTCAGTAGCTCCCCATTTTTCGCCACGCTGCAACGCCAGATCCATCACGCTACAGCGTGGATGTCGGGGCCCAAAATTTGCTAAAGCCCATCTCTTCTGCTCTCTCGAGGTTAGCCATAAAAGGGGAAATTAGGGCATTTTGGAGAGGGTTCAGGAGAGGAGTTTGACGAGAGGCAAAGAGGGGTTCTTCTTGGCTGCAAGAAAGAAAGCCCCTAGGGTTTCTAAACCCTAGGGCAAAGCTCTCTTTAGGGAAGAAAAGGAAGATTAGAAGAGAAGATTGAGCATTTCATCTTCCATATAGGCTATTTCTTCTCCTTTTTATGTTTTCTCTCTTTTCTTTTGTTGTATTTCCCTTTTCCATGAACTAATCCCATTTTCTAGGGTTTTGATGTAGTCTAAACAATGAACCATGGTGTTTAGTTTTGATTTGTAATCTTTGATGTTTGGATTTTATTATATATTGAATGTTCTATTCAATTACTCATGCTTGTTGATGATTGATCACCATTAACATGATTTGTGACCTAATTTGAGGTTGAGAAACAATAATTAGGGTAGACCATGAATAGAATGTCATGTTTCTCCATAGAATAGAGATATTTGTGGGGTTACATGTGGCTTGCGGGGTTTCTAATGCTTAATGCAATCCTCAATATGATGGTTCGAGGTGATATATTAACCTTTCTAAGGGTAGATTGTTATTGCTTGAGAAAGAATAACATGTGCTTAGGTAAAATCCGCCATTAATATATAATTTAGGCATCATTAGGACCATTTTGAATCTCACCATAGGAATTTGTTAGATGAAATCAAAACCCTAGACTTTCTTTTAATTACATTTTCCCTATGCATGTTAAACATTTTAGTTTGTGATTTATTTAGTTTAGTTTGTTTTCATTTTAACTTCACCTTTGTGTTAATCCAAATAAAGTCAAACTATTCTAATTTCTATAATTAGTAACCTAATCCTCGTGGGACGATACTCATACTTCCATTTTATTACTTGAGGCGACATATGCACTTGCGCATATAGGCACACGCATTTTATATAACATATTTTGAGCCTATCACCTGCCATCGGCTAAAAAGAGCCTACTAGAAACATATGAGGAATCTGACTCTGAAATCTTGAGACACAAAGTAATGAGTGTCCCACAACAACTCTGGTAATGGATGAAGCATAACATCTGAGAAGTGACTGTCAACTCACGTGGCCTAACAAAGATCTACTGAATAAACAATACTTAAGCAAAAATGTCTTAATGATGCTCATCATCAACAAAAACCATATATACATCCCCAAAGATCATGTAATCTCAATAGATAGGGAAATATACTCCAGAATGGCATCTGCCTGAAATGTCATAATGAGCTCATCATCTTAGTGAAAAATTCCTACATTAATCGACCCACTCCAATGATCTCGATAACTAAAGGATATGCCCTAGTATGGCATCCGATAGAAACATGATGGGACCTAAAATACCACCATGTTGCTCTTCCTCTCGACTAAAGTTGTCCATACAAATCAATAAAAAGCATGTGACCCTGACAGACTAGGAAATAAACCCCAGGATGACATCCAATGCAAGTATGGTGAAATCCAAAATGTCATAATCAGGCTCAATCTCTTGGCAAAAGCTGTCTACGTGAATCATCAAAGGGAAGGCGATCCCGACAAGCAGGGGAATATGACCCAAAGTGGCATCTAATGCACTGTTGTGTTAAGAAATTAATCGACATAGGGGCACCCATCAATAAAATGAACATACCTCAGGTAATCCAGATCGTAACTGGAAGCAAACCAAAACATCACTGAACCCTCTCCTAGAAGAAACAACATGATAATGCCCTTACATCAATCAACTCTCAAATACCAATCCAAGTGGAGGTTGTCAAAGAAAACATTTGATCCCATGGCCTTAGGGTGGTCTTACGACACAGACCGGAACGTAGGCTCGGGGTGATAAGGTAAAAGAAATGAAGGGAAATTACGCTCAAATAGCCCATAATCAAAATCATACCCTTGTGCAGAAGATGTAATACATAGAAAAAATCTCATGATAAATGGACCGAAATGTAGCCAATAGAAGCACTGATGAAAGGACTAGATAAATGAGAAGAGGTTAAGCTGGTAATAAATTACAAAACAAGTGTGAAGGAGCTAGGTCTAGAGAAAACATCAAGGTGGGAAGATAATACAATTGTGGGTGAAGAATCGAGAAAAGAGTGGTGACAAAACAAGAATAGGCAAGGGGAAACGGTATTAATGATGATCAACCCACCAATACGATAGAGGGAAAGTCACATCACTAATGATGGAATGAATAGCCAAGACAATGATCCAGAGTGTAACACCCCAAATTATACTCTAATAGTTTATTAAAGTTTAGGGTATAAATAAGTAAAATTTGCATTTTTCGAAAATTTAACTGAAAAGGTTAAAATGGTAAAATGACAAATTAAGGACTTAAGAGACATAAGTTAAGAAGATTATATGTTCAAGTAGGAATAATGATAAGTTGATTTGTAAATGAAAGAAAGATGAAGGACCAAAAGGCAAGGGTTAAGAATTTAACCAAAAATGGGATAAAGCCAAACATGGCCTTATAGAAAAAGCATTTCCCATTTGGCTTTTGGGAGTCTAGGGCTTATGGGTTTGAGAGGAGAATCCATTCTTAGTGGATTCTCTTCATTTGCTTTGGAGATCTAGCCTTGTTCAAGAGAAGAAGTGAAGAAAATGAAAAGTTTAGTTCAAGTCTTTGAAGATCAAGGTATGGAAACTATAAGTATGGAACTTTGGTATGGAATACTTGTTAGGAAATTAACCTAACTCCCTCTTTGTTTATGTTTGGGTTAGGGAAAACCTTAACTTTCATTATAAAGGTATTTTTAGGTTGGCTTAAGTTAGTTTTAGGAGTTTTTTTGCTTTGCTTTGGTTTTGATTAGCAAATTTCGGGTGAAAAAAAGGAAACTGCCCGTTTCTAGAAAATCCGAAGCTTTATGCCTAGGCGTAGGAGTGCTCGCCTAAGTGTAGGTCTCCGCCAAGGCGTAGGAACCCACGCCTAGGTGAACTCGAGGCCGAGTTTCCAAACTTATGATCCGCCAGCGTGGCAACAAGTCATTTAAGAGAACCTCTCCCTAAGCAAAGTAAAGATTGTCGCCAGCGTGCATCAGAACCCGCTTTGTTTTCACTTCCGTTAATTCTAGCAATCATCCATTGGATTAATGGAGGATCCTAATAAGTGAATGAAAGAGTTCGTACATGTATACAAGTGATATGAAAAATGCTCTCGCTTTGCCTCGGTGATCCTGTTGTTGGGCAAACATTGTTTATTGCCCCTTATTTGCTAATGTGATTAACAACAATATAGCAAAATTAGTAATACATATAATTGTATGTCTTCTTAAGACCGAATAGCGAATGAATAGGCACCTCCGACACGTTACGAACAATCCCGCTAAAGGTTACGATTAATCTGCCACGCAAGAAAGACGCCTCTAATTAGTGCTTCACTGCTCGCCACACGCACTCGCAAGGTTGTTTTACATTTATGTTACGCAGGCAGCACGCTCTATTTGTGCTCTCTCAAAGACTCTATTCGCATCGCACTGCACCTTCCGTACCTATCAGGTGGTGTCCTCTCATTCATTATTTCCTGGGCCTATACAGAAAAATTTACATGATAAGTATATGAACAAAGGAAGTATAAGAAAATAAAAGAACAACTCGATGCTAAGGCATATCTCGCCTCCGCCTCAATGTACCCCCTCAGACAAGATTGGTTTCCGCACTTACTAGAGATATGAAAATTCTGATATACGAACTGTTGAATTTGTATACTATAATTGAGGACCATTGTCAGGTATATATAATAATATCTGCTTTTCCCACCGAGCTATGTTTAGTACTGTGGTGTTTCATCCGTAGGTAATTTAAAAGGACATTCGTGGCATTCTCGTGACTGTCAGCCAACATGTTATCAGGAGTCCACCATATGTAGGTTTCTAATTATGTTTTGTAATGTAAATGTAATATTTTGAAGATAGTGCAACTTGTGTAAGTATAAGTAAATGAGACTCAAGAATATAAGTACACGATATTTTAAACACCGCTACGGTGGTAGTATTAAGGTTATATCTTTTGTAAGAATTCATGGAATTAAGTTATGTCAATATGTACAAGTTCGATTTATATTTCGAAACGGGCCTACCAATGTCGAAAATCAGTAAAGGAGTCCCGGGCCTCAGGCGTCCCATTCGCCTAGAGGGGATGGGCGCACGTAGATCCCGATGAAAAGGTCACTCAAACGCTCACCCTCCTCACAAAAGGTATCAACAACAATCCAAGAAGTAAGGCATCTCATATAACTCTCATATGAACTCTTGACACTAAAAAATAACTAGCAAAAACAGCTCCATGGAAGAAAACCCTCATAGAAATCTTGCATAAATCCCCAATAATAAACACACCCAACAAGTAACCCTCAAAAGTCAATATACATTCAATAGGGGAAGATACTATACAAAAATGCGTCATTACTTTTTTTTTTTTTTTTTTTCTTTTTAATTTTTAATTTTTTTTTGTTTTCAAATCCAATCATCAACAACTCGAAACTCAACAAGGAATATAAAGAATGAAAGAACTCTCCCTAATCACTAGCGAATGTTTGAATCCCCCTCTCACAAAGTACACTCTCAAGCCAAAACCTCTTAATCAATGCCTAGGGTGGAGTGAAGTGAGTGACACAACTACCCTCTATGTACCGATATGTGAAGAATCGTCAATATGAGTAAGGTAATGGAACGAATAAGGTATGAAACAATGAAAATAAGGAGGGGAATGAAAAAAAAAGGTGATGATAATGAAGAGTAACCCAATAAGGGGCGAGACGAAAATAACAAGGATAAGGAAGATATACCTATAAGTCCAAAGCTCATGAGACTCTCAACAACGCATACATATACATCAAGGGGCCTATACCTTGATGTAGAAAAGGTAAACAAGGCTGCAAGAAAGAAAAGGCCATAACATATAAGCGAGGCTTAAGGAGCTAGCAACGGTCTATATAAATGTCAATAAAAGGTGATAAGGTGTATGGCTAACCGAAATGATGGCCACCCATCCTATGAACATGGTCTCAAACGTAAAACCTCTTTAGCTAATCCACATTGGTAGGCTCTGAGATTTGGTTTCCATCTAAGTCCATCAACCATGCATCTCTTTGGGGTCAACTCCCTAATAATGTATGGTCCGCTCCAGGTGGATCTGAACTTACCTTTGGGGTCAATGATCAATCCTCTAAGTACTCTCAAAACCAAATCGCCTTGTTGTAATGATCTAGGCTTGACTCACTTTTTAAAAGCACGGGGCATCCTCCTTTGATAAGCTCGGAATTACGATCCTCATGGAAATTTCCTCCTTAATCTCATCTCGCCTAATACGTTGTCGGGTCAAATCGCGGATCGAGCCCACTGGCCTCATAAATCTACTACTCTAATGCAACCCTCAAGGATCTCATCTCTATCCCACTCGGCAAACCGCCTTACATGCCTTAAACTAAAAGAGTAGGTGGATCTTATGTGGTTATCTTTAGTGCTGCAATGATATGGCCAATAATGTGAAAATGGAGCTTCTCCCCGAATCAATCTCAAGAAGCCTTAATCATCTTTCACAATATCCTCTTTATATTCTTATTCGAGTCCTCTACCGCCCCATTAGTCTGGGGCCTGTAAGATGATGATCCATGATGTTGTATACCATATCTTTATACTAAACTATCAACCTCACCTCTGAAATGCACACCTCTATTTGATATCAACTCATGAGGAATCCCATATTGACATATAATATGTGATCTCATAAGAGTGGTGACCTTAACTGAAGTCAATTTCACATAGGAAGCAGCTTGTACCCACTTCGTGAAATAATCAATATCGACTAAGATGAACACTTGATTATTGGAAGATTTAGGCGAAATCTTCTTAATAATGTCTTTGCCCTATACTGAAAAGGGCCAAGGTGAGGTCAATGCATGTAACTCTAATGACGGAACATGTATAAGATCCCCATGCATCTAACACTCAGGACACCTCTGAACAAACAGACAACAATATGTCTCCATGGTCAACTAGAAATAGCAAGTCCTCATAATCTTGCGAGCTAACATGTGTCCTCCCATATGGGGCCCACAAACTCTAGCATGAATTGATTTCATCACCTGATCTATGCACAATAATAGCATACCATCAGCTGCACGTCTATATAAGGACTCTCCGTATATCACAAAACGAGTGGCCAACTGCCTCAAAGCTCTCTTACCCTTGGTTTTTATGACCTCAGGGTATGTGCCAAATCTAAGAAACTGATAAATATCATGATACCATGGCAGACAATCATCAAACCCCAAATCATCAATTAAACAACAATATGCAGAGATACCTCTGGTCTCAACTAATAGAGGACGGACTGCTACACCCTTGGGAATATCAATCATGAAAGCCAAAGTAGCTAGGGCATCAACAAACTGATTTCGCGCTTTAGGAAAATGAGTATAAGTCAAGTCGTCAAATCTCTCGACTAGTAGCTCTAAATAAGCATGATATGGCCTAAGCTTCTCGTCTCTAGTCTTCCTGTCACCTTGGATATGTCTAATCATTATATTAGAGTCACCAAATATCTCCATCTGTATGATCCCAAGCTCAAGTGAAGTCTCCATCCCAAGGATGCATGCCTCATACTCAACAATGTTGTTCGTGGCTGGATAACGATCCGAAAATGCCAAACGAATCGCTCGATATGGTCACCATATGGGGAAATCAACAAAACACCAATCCCATATCCTGAATGGTTGGCCGCACCATCAAAAAACATGTGCCAACCTGACAAACTAGTCACCACTGCAATCTCTTCATCTAGAAAATGATCATCAATTGCTCTACTGTCGGTGACTTGAAGTGAGGCCAAGTGATCTGCTAAGACATTGCCTTTTATGCACTTTCGGGTACATATCAATATCAAATCCTCACAAGCATTGCCATTCCCATAAGTCCAAGCCACAAAACTAGTCATCAATCAAGTATCTCAAAGGATCCAAGTTGGAAACCAACCATACGGAGTACTCTATCATGTAATGCCTCAATCTCCGAGTGGCCCAAACCAAAGCTAAGCAAGAAACTCTCAATCATGATGTACCTTGTCTCATACTACAACATCCTCTTACTCAGATAATAAATACTCAGCTTTACCCGACCTTCATCAAGTCGCACCTACATCATGCACCCCAATGCAACACTGAACCAACAAGTATAACAAGAGAGGTCGTCTGTGCACATATAAGGTATCAAAACAGGAGGAGAAAGCAAATACTCTCTAATTTTCCCTTAAAGGCCTCGCTCGACACTAATCATCCTAAACTCCAGCTACTTCTTCCTTAAAATACGGAAGATAGGTGATGAGTCTAAAACTCATCTATTTTTAAGTCCAATTTTCAAGAATATTTATGGTTTAAAAGTTCAGTTTAATGCGGAATTATGGAGCTATAGAAACGTTTTATTACTACGCTATAGTTCAATCTACGGCAATGTCGCGACATCACTGGAGAAGCAAAAAGAATCGATATAAATGTCGCTACATCACTGAAACAACTCTAGCAGTCAAATTATGCCCACCATTTAATGTCGCGACATCATAACAACATGGCTGCTACATCAGCTGAGGAAGGGAAGGATTGCATCGTTTAAATGTCACAACATCAAAACAATATCGCAACATTACCAAAGTCAACAATCGGAGACCATCACATCCACGTCGCGAACATTCACTCAAGGCAAATTTTAGCCGCGAGACAGTCAAATGTCATGATAATCGAATGAATGTAGTGACATCAACTAAAAAAACTGGCAAAGGACTTTAGAGCAACTAGATTCAATGTCGTGACATCATAACAGAAATGTCGCGACATCAGCTTAATAGATCAAACTTACAAAGGCAATGTTGCTACATCATATCAAAGCAACCTGGATAGTGAAATCGGTCTAATTTCGCGACATCGAACTAATGTCACAACATCAGTAAAGACATTTGGAGAGGATTGCAGAACAACAAGATACGATGTTGCGACATCACAACAGTGTCGCGACATCAACTTGAGATGACCATAATGAACATAAATGACCAATGTTGCAACATGTGATCAGTAATGTCGCAACATCAAGGCAAGCATGTA
Organism: Tetrastigma voinierianum; assembly: GCA_016808115.1. NCBI lineage: Eukaryota > Viridiplantae > Streptophyta > Magnoliopsida > Vitales > Vitaceae > Tetrastigma > Tetrastigma voinierianum. The sequence goes on from JAEQBH010003965.1 coordinate 105,351, forward strand.
CAAGCAAAGGCATCAATCAGAAATTTCGCGACATCAGGGCAATGTCGCAATACCAATTAAATGTCGCAACATAAGAATGGCAGTGTCTCGACATCGGAATTACTCTAAAACAATATGTCTCAAAGTCGCGACATCGGAATTACTCTAAAACAATATGTCTCAAAGTCGCGACATCATCACGACATGGACTCATCACTGGAAACTAGGAAGTGTCAAACAAATTTTAATGTCACGACATCAGCCGAACCCACCTGCATCACAACCCAATGTCGCTACCTAGACAGGAGAAGTTGCAGCAATTTCGGGCTTTTCAAAGTGCGTTGATTCTTACCTCTCGCTTAGGCCCAAGACCGAGCCCATAAATATAAGCTGGGAGTAGTACGCTAGCCCAACGACTTCATTGTTCTTTGTGCTTTTTGGGAAAGTATGGTCAAATTATGTCCCTATCATTCCCAGAAAATTGTTAAATACAGGGCACAATTCCAGATTCTTTTCCTGGAAACTATCCAAGAATAGTTAGAAATGTTTAGGTCATACCTCCTAATATGACTTGATTTTGATCCATTGGAAACTTAAGACATAGGGAACATCAGGTTTGAAGATCACTTTGGCCTAAAAAACCCTACGTATAAATGAAATTGTAGTCAGAAATGAACATTTCAAAGATGCACGAGAAATATAGTCATGCAGAATCGACTTCAAGAGTACAACATGAATATTGATAAGACCAATGTAAATTGCTCAAAACATATAATTGCAGGACATGTTTAAGATCTGATAGTAAAATGAATAGACATCGCCTATTTGGGTAGCTTCAAGACTTTCTAATGCAATCAAGACTTGTTTCGTGTGACAAACATCGCCCGATTAGTGCTACGACACTTTGTTTCATGTCAGCACACCGCTCAATGTTTCAAGACTTCAGCTCAGCATCAGGTCGTGCACTGGGTACCTATCACACAGATCCCTCCATCCATTATTACCCGGTCTATGTAGGAAAACATTTATATGATAAGTATCTGAATAATGAACCATAAGAAAACAAAAGAATCAAATTTCGATGCTAAGGCATATCTCGGGGCTCTATCCCTAGAGGAAAATCGTGTACCTTCGATATAAAAACTTATGTTATGTACTTCTACGAGAGATTGAACATTCTAATATGCGACTTATTTTACATGTATACTATAATTGAGGATCACCACAAGTTGTCACATATGCTATTTGCTCTTCTACCTGCTTGGAAGCTAAAGACGTGTTTTATCCGTGAGGTGCTCTAATAAGTTATCAGGGACATCCTGCACTCGCCAAGGCCAACACAACATTAGGAGTCTCTTTTATGTGGGTCCGTTGTCTTGCTATCTTTTCAGAATAGTAAATGTAAATGTAAATATTTCATATAGTGAAACTCAGATGATAAGCCGTCAGAGACTCAAGCATGGGCCAGATAAGACATTTTAAACACCACTGTAGTGGTAGTTCCACAAGTTATGATTTGTAGTCTAGAATTTTCATAATTCTGGCTTTTGATACAAGTTTATGTCAATTATGAATTTATGCTCAAAGTGGGCCCACTAATGATGTTAAGTCACTTTTATGTTCTGGGGCCTTATGCTACATCCCCTCTCCTACCGCGGCTAAGGGAAGGGGTGTTACAGTTTAGTGGTACCAGAGCCTAGGTTTAGGTGTTTCTAGAAAACCATTAGGTTAAAACAAATGTACCAGATTATGTCAGTCTCTAACGCGATGTCCTCGCTTTGTATATCAATTGTATGACCAACCCTAGGACGCTGTGGAGGAAACAAGCTTGACAACAGAATCTGGCCAATCTGTGATGGACTCGATCCATCTGTCTCTAGTCCGTCTAACTCAACTAGAAGTGAACATATGTCAACTGAAGCGTTATTAAAAATTTCTCAAGATATGGCAAGGAATCTAAATCCACTCACTACTTCCCTGTGAGCTTCAATCGACCAGTAAGAAAGCATGGAGTAGAAGAATTCCATGGTACAAGTTTGGAAGAGTCTGATAAAGTTGAGTTTTGGTTGGAGAAATTGCAAAGGACTCTGGACGAAGTGAAATGTCCCCCTGAATAGATGACCAAATGTAATCTTACTGCTGTAAGATGCAGCTTATGATTGGTGGAAGCTAGTGCTAAGAAATCAATTGCTCCCAGACCCAATCTCATGGAACTTCTTTATCCAAGAGTTTCAGACAAAGTATGTCACCGATGATTATAGAGAGACCAAGTGGAAGTAATTCCTTGAATCTAAAACAAAGGAATCTAATAGGCGTATTATGAGAAAGAGCGAGCCGTTTCAATAAGTAATGCACTGTAACCACTCTATCGAAACTTTTCGATGTAGACACAGTTTGAGGATGATGTTTAAACGAGTCTATAAAGGTACCTCACTAACAAGTATATCATTGCAAGTGGTGAATTTCTATCAACCGGTGCGCGCTATGAAGGGCGGAAAATTCTGAAATGAGTAATCGGGAAAGAAATCATAAGATAAAGTTTGCAAGGGGAGGCTCTTCCTCAGGTAAAAGAATTAGAGAGTCTCAAGCTGAATCAGTGTATAGCTATGTTGCTAAGGGAAGAAGACAAGGGCCTACAATAGCACCTAGTTTCGGTAGAGGCACTTCAACCGAACAAGGTGAAATCCCGGAATGCCCTCATTGTCATAAACGACATCTCGTGCATTTACGTGATGGTCGGATCGGAGGATGCTCAAATGTGGAAGCTACTGCACTACATCTCTCGTAAATTTTCCAAGAGAATCTGTGAGTATTTAGAATCCTTGCAGTGGCCGTGAGGATCAAATGCACCTCCAACGACTCATGATCAAGTGCGGAGGTCGGCGTTTTGAGAGACAAAGAAGGGGGCGAAGCGTAATCGTATTAGGAGACAATAGGACCACCCTAGCTCTACAATCCCAAAGATGAGCCCATGCTATGGGGGCTGCTCGTGAAGATCCGGATGCTCCAGAAGTTATAGCTAGGATATTTTCTCTCTATGATATGGAGATATATGCTTTAATAGATCCTGGTTCTACTCATTCCTATGCTTGCATCGAGCATTTGTTTGATAAAATGCCATCAGTAGAGCAATTGGAATTTGACATGCATGTGACCAATCCCGTGGGGCATAGTATTAATGTTAATCGAGTATATAAGAATTGCCCAATAATGATTCATGATAGAAAGTTCTCTGCGGACCTAATTGCTTTGCCTTTTCGTGAGTATAATTTGAAATTGGGGATGGATTGTTTGTCCAAACATCAGGCTATAGTTAATCAGGATAAGAAATTTCAGGGGTACTTAAATGTCCTTACCACGACGTGACAAGACAGGCATCGATTCGCCCATTGTCTAATGGGTCTCAACTAGGCAAGCCCGATTTCTTTAGAAAAGGATGTGAGGCCTTTTTAGCATTGGTGTTTCACAGGTGGACAAGTAAGACTGGAAAATATTCAGGTGAAAATACTTGACATGTTTCCTCGGGCTAGCCACTCCGTCTTCCACCGTAAAAGAAGTAGACGTGTCCATCGATTATTTTACCAAGGACTGCTCCTATCATTCCAAGGCACTCCACCGCATGGTCTAACTGAACTAAAAAGAGCTGAAGACTCAACTAAAAGAGCTTAAGGACAAGGGACTGCCTAACTTAGTGTTTCGCCTTAAGGTGCACTCTACAGTTTCATTAAAAGAAAGATGGCACTCTCCGGATGTGCATTGATTATCGACAAATAAATAAGGTAACAGTGAAAAATAAATATCTGTTGCTGAGAATATAATATCTTTTCAATCAGTTGAAAAGAGTGAGTGTCTTTTCAAAGATAGACATGCCACTCTGGATATCAACTTCTCGTGAAAGATGTCGATGTTCAAATAGCCTTAACCCGATACGGTCATTATGAGTTTTTAGTAATCCTTATTTAGGTTGACTAATGCACCAATCGCATCTTGGCCACTGATGAATGGTATTCCAACCCTTTATTCGGGACCAGTTTGTAGTGGTATTCATTAATGACATCCCGGTGTATTCTAAGGATGCACAAGAACATGAAACAACATTCGAAGACAAGTGGTCGCAGATCCCGAGAGAAAACAACTTGTTTGCAGTTGCTGGGGTGTGATTTTGCCTTAAGGAAGTGTCATTCCTAGCCATATCGTGTTTGCATAGGTATTAGAGTCGACCCTCGCAAAGATTGAAGCGATTGTGAGTTGAAAACCACCTCGAAATATAACATAGGTGAGAAGTTTCTTGGGTTTAGCTGGGTATTACCGACGGTTTGTAAAAGGATTCTCCGTCATAGCCTCTACACTTACTAAGTTACTCCGGAAAGGGGTGAAGTTTGAATAGGATGACAAATGTTAGTCGAGTTTTGATCAATTAAAGAAAATATTGGTTAAAGCACCAATGTTGACTCAGCCTACTCCAAGTAGAGAATATGCCATGTATAGTGATGCTTCAAGGGGTTTGTGACGTTGTGATTGGACAGCATGAAAAAAGTGGTGGCATATGCCTCAAGACAATTGAAACCGTATGAGCAGAATTATCCCACACATGATACGGAATTGATAAATGGTGAAGGTTCGTTTTTGAAAATATGGCTTATTACACTACTTATATGGTGAAAAATGTAGAATATTTACATATCATAAGAGTCTTAAGTATCTGTTAAATCAGAAGGAACTGAATTTAAGGCAACTTCGGTGGTTAGAGTTGTTCAAATACTATGATTGCATAGTAGATTACCACCAAGGAAAAACTAATGTGGTGGTGGACGCCTTAAGTAGAAGAATAATTTCTGTTTTGTCCCTGAAGCATTATGCATGGAGATTTGCATCTGATGGAGCTTTGTTAGCTCAATTAAGAGCTATGCTGAATCTGAAATAGATGATGATAGATGCTTATAAAATGATGTTAAGTTACAACAAATGGTACAATTAGTCGGAAATGGAGACAATACTGACTATTCCATAAAAGGAGATGGACGTTTCTATTACAAGAATAGATTATGTGTACTGAATGTCTAGGAATTGAAAAAGAAGTTGATGTTTGAAAGCCACAATACCGTATTCACCATGCATCCTGAAGGTAACAAGATGTACCAGGATTTGAAATATATTATCGTGGCGAGGGATGAAAAAGGATGGGTAGAGTATGGTCCAAATAACTGATCGGTCAAACATCGCACCAATCACCCACCCAATCCCGCAATGAAGTGGACAGATTTATACTTGTATCGGTCCCTCCCAAGAGCATACGATCATTTTTTGTAATTCAACAGGCATAAAGATCGCCACTTACCACTCGCCGGGATCTATCTGCACGGATTGGTTAGTGGATATGTATGTGAGTGAGATTGTTCAATTGCATAGGATTCCATCATTTGGCCAGTGTCTCCATCAGGATCCATGGTTTACGTGGTTGAAAGCATTACGCATGCCTCTGTGTACTGATTGAATTTAAAATACCTTTCCATCCATAAATAGATGGACAATTGGAAAAAGTTATTCAAGTATTAGAAGACATTCTTTGGGGTTATGTGTTAGATTTTCCTAGAAGTTGGGATAGGTATATTCCCCTTATGAAATTTGCATATAACAATACTTATCAATCCAATATTGGCATGGCCCCTTATGAAGCTTTGTATGGCAGGAAATGTAGAACCCCTATATGTTGGATAGACTTTGAATCAGTAAAGATTGCTTATAAAGGATGTAGTAAAGACATTTGCTAACAAAGTTAAATATTTAATGAGGTAGACTAAACATGACTGTGAAACTATAAGAGCATAGTCGGAGGAGAAATCTGAGTATTTACATGGAGGAAGATATTTAGCTTGAAAGAAATGAACTAGAACGAAGGTCGTCCGACCTATGAGATTTTAGAAAGCGATCAAATCGGCTATTATCGTTTAGCCCTTCGGGCCCGTAGTCACAAATTACATAATGTGTTCTATGTCTCAATGCTTCGAAGATACCATTTTGATGAATCGCACATTTTTCCAGCAGTAAGATGTACAAATGCAATAAGTTCACTTATGATGAAGAGCCAAAAGCCATTCTAGTTCGTGAAGTGAAATGATTGTGAAACAAGCAAGTCCATCTGGTAAAGGTACCTTGGCAACACCACAATATAAAGGAAGCAACTTGGGAACCTTAATTGACAATGAGGGCACAGTACCTATAACTCTTCAATTCAAGTATTAATTTAGATGATGAAATCGCTTTGGGAGGGAGAATTGAAACACCCCAAATTATACCCTAGTATTTTTATGGTATGTTTAGGATATAATAAAATTTAAATTTGTATTTTTCTAAAATTCGATAGGTTAAGGAAAAGACAGGAATGTGAATTATTAAATAAGTAAAGAGGATAATGGTAAATTATCAAATTAGAACCCATGAACATTAGTTAAAAGGTTATGCGTTATGGTATAATTTTGATAAGTTGATTTGAAAATCAAGAAAGAGGGAGGATTAAACGGTAAAAGGGAAAGCTGAGCCAAATCCCTAAGACAACAAATTGTCTTCAGAGAAGACATTCTCCATTTTGTTTGGTCGGGGAGTTCAGTGGCATACTATTTTTTGTGGAGAAGAGCCAATTTTGGGTTTGATTTCTCTCCATTTATTGGTTCTACTTATTCAAGTGAAGTGAAGAAAATGAGGGCTAGGCTGAAGTCTCAAGAGGTCTCAAGGTTAGGAAAAACCCTAACTCTTCCCATGTTTGGGATCTTTTTGTTGGTTTGAATTGGGGTTTGATGTTTATTCCACCTTTTTTGGTTATGACGTTGAATTGATGGGTGTAATTATGATATGATTTGTCAGTGGGCCATTAATATGAGTAAAGATTTGTGAATTGGTGTATAGGTGTTTAAAGGGAAATTTCATTAGACTTCAGGATCGTGTTTTTCCCATAATTTGGCTCTACATAACTCCAAATTGATGATTCCAATCGAGATGAAAGTTAAGACCCATGGATACAAATTTTTAGAAGATACCAGATAAATCATGCTTTAAAACCCCGAAAAGAGTTTACAAAGAAGATAAGGATTCTGTCCCTCTACGAGAGTAGTTCATGTTATTTGCACCATATCTGAGTTATACTGATTCAAATGAGGTGAATCAAAATTCTACTTAAACTAGACACCTAGGACAATAACTTTTATGAAGAAAGTATGGTCAAATTATGTCCATATCATTCCCAAAAAATTGTTAAATCTAGGACACAATTCCAGATTATGTTCCTAAATTTTAGAATCGGCCCAAGAATAGTTCGGAATGTTTAGGCTATACCTCCTAATTAAAGGTTCAAATGACTTGATTTTTGATCCATTGGAAACTTAAGAGACATAGGAAACATTGTGTTAAATATCACTTTGTCTAAAACTTGCCATGTGGTTGAAATTGTAGTTGGAAATGGAATACTTCAGATGCATGAGAGAAATATAGTCATAAGAATTGACTAAGAGTACAACATGAATATTGATAAGACCAATGTAAATTTCTCTAAAACACATATGATTTTAGGCCTGCTTAAGACCAGATAGTGAATGAATAGGCACGTCCTGCTAGTACTCTGATCTTTTCTAAAGAGATAACCACACTTCTGCTGCAGGTGACAATACACTTGATTAGTGCCATGGCACTCCCGCACAAGGCTACTACACTCATGTTTCATGTCAGAGACACGCCTATCTCGCTTCAAGACTTCCTGCTCGCACTATGTCGCACCTTCGTACCCATTGTTACTTCCCTCTCATCTGTTACTACCAATGTGAGTGTCACAAAGATATGAATACTAATCCAGAAAACAAAAGCAATCAACTTTAATGGTAAGGCATATCTCGCTTATGTCTCAGAGTGTACCTTACTCGCACCTTCGATATAAAAACTTCTATTATGTACTCTTATAGAGATTGAACATTCTGATATACGAATTATTTTACATATATACTATAATTGAGGACCACCACAAGTTGTCACATTTGTTATCTGTCTTCCCACTAAGCCGAGTTTCAAGAATGCCATGCTTTCATCCGCGTGGCGTGACTGACAAGTTGTCAGGGACATCCCGCACTCGCCAAAGCCAACACAACATTAGGTGTCTCCTTTATGTGGGTCCGCTGCCCCATATCTTTTGTAATAGTAAATGTAAATGTAATATTTTGTTGAAACTTGTAAGTAGATAAGCTGTCAGAGACTCAAGCATAGTTGTACAGGACATTTTAAACACCATTGTAGTGGTAGTTCCACAAGTTATGATTTGTAGTCTAGAATTTTCATAATTCTGGCTTTTGATACAAGTTTATGTCAATTATGAATTTATGCTCAAGAACATTAATGACAGAAATCGCCTTATAAGTCTCGCCCTATGTGGCGTCCCCCTCTCCTTTCGTGGCTAGCGGGGCTGCATGCACGTGTGACAAACAATCAAGTAGGAGGTACAGTTATGTAACAATCAATCATGCATGACACAAGTATATCATTCATATCTACACACAACCTAGGTAGGAGTTTAAGATGAGCAGAATAAATATATAAAAACGAAACAACATGCTAAAAGAGGTGATCAAGATGGATATACAAAAGAGACAAAATCAACATGTTAAGGCAAATGAGATAAACAATCAATCAAAAGGTATATATGTCATGATGAGTATGGTAATCATATAACAAAAATCAACATGCTCTGATAAATCAAAGGACCAACCAAAATAATCAACTAGATCATGAAAAATGACGTGTGCAACAATAAGAGTATGCATGTCAAGAATAGGATAAAATATCATATAGTGAGAGGAAATCAACATGATATGAGAATAGTTAAACAAAGCAATCAACACATCAAAACCAGTGGAATATACAACAATGATAATATGTGTCAAGATAAATAAAAGGAGAAAACCACAAAAAGCAAGTAACATAATAAGATGACTAAAAAAATAAACCAATGAAGTCAACCAATCAATACCAATGATAGAACAATCAAACATATGAAAGATATAATCAACTAACCAAAAAAAAAAACTCTCAATATCCTACCAACAATCAAGTATGAAAAATCACAGAAAGAGGTTTCTATTAATCAATTAATCAGAAACCACATTTTCCCCCTTTTGTATTCAAGCTTGACCCTCACTATTCCTAATGAAATCGTCATTTTGTAAACCCCGCATTTTAGGCTATTATGTTTTTCCTACTAAAAATGTGATACTCGTTTTTATTTTTTGAAAAACCATTTTAAAACGGTTGAAGTTCCACTTATTATTATTTTTAATTTAAAAGGAAAACAAAATAAGAAGAAAAACTCTAAATGTGACTTATGGAAAAGCATGTTTGGGAAAAACCTGAGTCTAGCTCAGGCCAGTTACTTATCTGAAAGGTATGCAGAGCGTCGTAGCACCCTAGTCCCTAAAGTCGAGTATCTACTAAACAAACTAAGGAAAATGCGGCTTTTGGCTAATCGATCAATAGATGCCGAAGACAAGCAATAACAATACAACAACACCAGACATATACAAATAAATAAATAAACAAGCAAAGTTAGATAAGAAAAATGTGTGCCTAGACGGCATATTCGAAGCACTATCAATTAGAAACAATGTTAGTGCAATAATAAAATACAAAATATTCTCAATCAATTAGAAATTAGGTCATAAATTATATGTCAAATTATTTATTCAAATGATATATGAAATGTCAAGCCCCACCCAAACTCATTTATCTTTTACACAAATTGACTTCACAAGATTCCATTTTATTGTAATTATAGAATTAATCATATGATTGAAATTTTTGAAAACTTATTTAAAATTGAAAATTTGAAAATTGGAAGTTTGAAATTTAAATTTGAAAATTAAGAATTGAGAATTTTGAAATGAATTTGAAGTTTGAGATTTTGGAAATTGGATTTTGAAAATGAGAACTTGAATTTTATAAATTTGAGATTTAGAAATTTGAAAATTGGAATTTAAGAATTTGAAATTAGAAATTGGGGGACTTGAATTTTGAAATTCGGGAATTGTAATTTTGAAATTGGAAACTTGAAAATTTGAAATTGTAAATTAGGGGACTTTGAATTTTGAAATTAGGACACTTGAATTTTAAAATTGAGAATTTTTAATTTTTAAATTCAAGATTTGAGAAATTTAAATTAGAAATTGGGGGACTTGAATTTTGAATTGGAAACTTGAAATTTTTAAATTGGAAATTGAAGGATTTGAATTTGGAAATTGAGAATTGGTAATTTTAAAATTGGAAACTTTAAAATTTGAAATTGGAAATTGGGGAAGTTGAATTTTGAAATTAGTACATTGGAATTTTGAAATTATGAATTTTCAATTTTGAAATTGGAAACTTGAAAATTTGAAATTAAAAATTAAGGGAATTGAATTTTGAAATTATGACAATTTAATTTTAAAATTTGAGAAATGAAAATTTAGAACTTGAATTTTTGAAATTTAGGGATTTGAATAAATTAAGGTTGAGTGATGGTTCATGTATTAAGGAAAATAAATTGAATTATTAAACATTAAACAAATAATTTAATTAAATAAAACAAAACAATAATATACTCACAAGGAAAATAAAATAATAAGACTATAAATTAAATCACTAATTAAAGATAACAATAAATTAAATAGATATACAAGATAATTAATTTAAAAATATATAACTATATAAAAGAAGAATTTTTAAAAAGAAAGTTAACGAAACTTACCTGGTAAAAGGGCAGCTCCCCAGGTCGAGTTGCCTCCAAAGTCAGGATCGTCCTCCTAAAATTGCCCCCAAGGCTATCTTATTTAAAAAAAAAACTTTAAAGTTTGAGATCATTTAAGGACTCTCACTCAATATAGGGAAAACCCATGATCTCTTTTAAAAATTTAAACTTAAAGAATTAGTATGACCTAAATTATAAAGGTCAATGTCCCAATTTATTATCCAAATTATTTTAAAAATATTTAAATAAGGCCCTGTTTGATAAAATGAAAAAATTAAGTACTGAAAAATAAGTGTTGAAAAATTAAGGCGAATTTTATAAGCTAATCAGAATTAAAACTATTTGATCAAGTTACTAATTAATTGAATGTTGAAGATAAATATATTGTTTGATAACCAGAATGCTAAATACTGAAAATTATGTATTTTACATATTTACCCTTATTATCATTAAATTACATATTATCCAAAATAAATAGAGTTTCTAATAATATTTTATTTTTCACTACAATAAGAAGGACATAAATATGTTTAAAAAATAACCAATAGAATCTAAACTTTTTAAAACTATCCAAACTAACCAAGATATATTTGCAAAATATTATATTATTTATAAGGGTTTTTTGATCCAATTTATTTTCATTAAAATTTTTTTGCTGAATCGTATTCTATATTTAATGCTAAGAGTCTTTACCTACTTATAATTTTCAACAATTCTTCATTTAAAATTTCAATAAGAGCCTTCCTAAAATTTCGTTATCAAAACATATTTAAAATTAAACCATCGAAAATTTTCATTTTGAATTCGCTTCAATATTTCAATAACTTATCAAATGCGCCCAAGAGTCTCTCACTCTTTGGAATGCCCATGATCTTCCATTCCTCTCCAAACTAAGGGGGAGAGGCCTCATTTTATAAGGAAAGGGAAGGTCTCTCTCTCTTGTTCCTTTCCAATGTTGGATTACCTTCCACAAAAGAAGAAACTTCCTAAGACTACAAATTAAGGGTCTTATATATATTAAGTGAAAATAAACCTCTTACAAAATATAAATGATTATGAAATAATTATGTTTCTTTCAAAATTTTCTAGTAATGCAAAAAAAAAAAAACTTTAATAAAGATAAATAAGTTCAAGAAATACGTAGAGAATTATTATTTTACAACAATTAAGATAAATAATAATTTTCTTTACATTTATGTTTCTAAAATTAAGATAAGTGATAATAAAAAAAGATATTGATATTAAAATGATAAATAATCTAAAAAATAAAAATTTTATTATACTAATATATACCTTATAAGATAAATATGAAAGAAATATGTTAAAATATAAAAGTAATTATTCATAAGTTTAAAATGCATATTAGTGATAGATTAGAACAACGATTTAGTCAGCTGAGTTTCGTCTCTCCGATAGTGAGAGTTTTCTTCTCTCCGGTAGTGGGAGTTTTTTCGTCTCTCCGGTAGTGGGAGTTTTCGTCTCTCCTGCGGTGAGAGTTTACTAGCAGATTTCCAGAAGTGGGTAGATAACCTTGGTGGGGTAAGGATCAGCCGGAAGGAATGAGCGAAGGGTCATCTTCAGTTGAATCCGGCATGGCAAAACTGGCTATATCGGCAGGTGAAGAGGAAGAGTTGGATCTCGAAGCGGGAGAAGGTGGGGATACAGAAGAAGATTAGGATTTATGGCTTGTCGATAGGTTCATCACAGATCGCCAAATAAACTTCCCCGCCATGAAACACTGCCTCTCCGGGGTTTGGAGACCAGAGAAAGGAGTGAGTATCAAAGAAACGAGCGGTGATCGATACCTGTTCCATTTTTATCCATCCAGTGGATGAAAAGAGGATAACCGAAGGTTTTTTTTTGGCTTTTCAGTTTTCAGAATCTCTGGTTAATCAGATTTTTTTTTGGTTGATTTGGTTTATAGTTTGAAATCCTGGATTTGCCTCCCCTAAGAAATTCTATGCTTTTTCATATTTATCCTTTCAGATTCTGTTCCATAACCAAGATCTCTCTGTGGAAGTTGTAATTTTTATCAAGTCCACTGAGTCAACCTTTGTAGCGTCGAGACAACGATATATACTGTACTGACCACCACTATTCGATGAAGGGTTATAACTGACTGATAGTCACCTGAACCATGCGATAGCCATCTCCTGATCTTACACCGGCTACAGAAAGGGGAGATTCCGATTGAAATCCCACTCTATCATATCTTGATATGGGTCCAGGGTCCAGGTATATGATATCCTTGTGGGTTTTATGTCAACGAGTGTGGGACGCCAGATTGGTGACTTCATCGGGAAGTTTATGGAGTATGATACCACGATTAACTCGGGCATGTGGACCATATCGTGATTAGGTTCAATTGGATGTTAAATCCCTTTGAAGTGATGGAAGCGCATTACAAGACATGAGCTTGGGACACTCTGAAAAGTTATGTGAGAAACTGTTTTCTATCCAAGATGGTGAAGCCAAGTGGGAATGGAGCCCCGAGCTGCGAGCGCCGACGGGAAGGAGTGGAGTTTACGGCGAAAACCGCTGGTTATAGGAGCCAACAGAAAATCAAACGGAATGGGAAACAACCAGATATGGGAAGAGAGGCCTAGATGAGGTTGGAGAATTATCTCCAACTAATCACGATATCATCCCCCCAGATCCTCGCTCCAACATAGTTGGCAAAAACATAAAAGGGGCAAATGGGACCCATCACCAGATCATGGTTGTTAAGAATCCAACAAAGGA
>JAEQBH010003966.1:0-150462 GCA_016808115.1 Tetrastigma voinierianum
GATCTGGAACGCTCACCTTCTCATTTCGGCACTGGTTCCGCAGCCATTAGCTTTCTAAGGTGGATTTCTTCATTTAGGTTTTCAGGGCGACACTTTCATTTGTTCTCACTCTTTCTCAAAAAAATCTGTGAACTTATTTCGTTAGAGCTGTGTATGATTTACGTTTTTTTTTTCTTTATGTGATAAGGATTTTGTAGATTGCTTGATTGATATGATTTTTGTGATCTGTTGGTTATTAGGATTTTGTGGTTTTTTTTTATTGTTGAAATCCAAAGGAAAACATTAGAAAATTTTGGGTTTAAGCTTCTTATTTTGATAATGTCATGTCATAGTTTGCTGGATTGTACACTTGTGCTCCAAGTGTTTGTTAGAATACTCAAGAGAGAATTTACTAGGTTTGTAACAGAAGGGAAGGGTTCATAGTTGTTACAGTTTAATCACGTCACACAGCCTCTGGTCCACTTTCATTCTATCTATTTCATTATAATAATAATAATAATAATAATAATAATATATACTGAAACTTTGATGCTACACTAAATTGAGGAAGGCATTCCTGGGGGATACATCTATTCAAAAACTAATGTAAATGAATTGTTTCCTATCATTTTTATTTGGTTACCCACCGATAAGTTTATGCTTATGCTTGAGATTCCATTGAAAAATTATTTCATTTATTACTCTATTTTAAACTACTATCGAAAGAGTAGGCTAAAACAATAAAAACACTATTTTCTTCTTGTAACAAAAACAAAAAGTTAACCAAATATGTTTTTTTGTTGTTTTTCTTTTTCTCCTTTGTTTCCTTGTTTTTTAAAACACAAAGGTTTCTCAAAACAGGAAAACAAATCCTTACTTTCAACGTTTGATTTGAAGCATTTGAGGGAACAATTCAACGTTTGAAAAAATAAAATATTTTTCCTTTTAAGATAGGAAAAAGCAAGACGGCAAACGGGACCAAATTGATACGGCCTGGGGGGAGGTCCATGGCCCAATAATTGTACCGGCCCACTATCAGCCCTATTTCGGTCTTCAAAAACGGCGACGTTTCCTCCTCACTAGAGAATATTAACGCTCTCTTCCCCCTTCTCCAAGCAACCAAGAATCGGGTCCCGTGCTTTAAAGTAATGGTCCACGTGTCATTGTTACATTCGTCGGTTTGATAAAGGATCAACATCTTGTTTCTTTGACTTTGACCAGTTCTACCCACAGCCAATAATTTACTGACACGTCACCAGGTGTACCTATTTCTATCCAAATGCGAAACACATTAAGAGTATCATACCGACCTAAGCAGCGTACAGCATAAATTGAGATACTATTACTGCCTGGGTTTATCTTCCCTCCAATCTCGTTTATCGCTGTTCATTCTCCTCGATCTAGGTGAGTTGTAGTCTCGTAAATTTTTATTCAATTTACAATAGTCTGTTTTGGACAAATGGATTTTTCGATATCTCTCCTCCTTAGCTCTTTTTTCAACTTTTGATCTTCTTCTTTTTTCCTTTTTCTTTTTGTACATTATTACTAAGTGATTTTGTCTGATATATGATATGTTGTATAAATTTGCATTCTAGGGAACAGTGATTTTGTATTCGTTGATTTCTGCTCTGGTTGTTTTGAAGATTGGGGTTGATAAATGTGAATTAGGATAGACGTTGATTATGTGCTGTTTCTTTTCTTTTTAATACTTTCCCTCAAGCAATTATCAGTGGTAATCGTTATTCTACAATTTTTTTAATTGTCAGTTTCTTTATTGTGTTATTTTAATTTTTATTTTAAGATCAATTCTAGGTTGATAACTGGGAGGGATTCTGTTAATGTACTTGTAGATTTTCCATTCATTACAATTTCCCATGATTTTGTCGCTTTTGAACTGATGATTGGATTTCTATGGAAACCAAAGAGGGATCTGGATATTTGTATAATCATCAAAGAAAAATAGCTAATTCATGGTTTATCAAGTTGGTTCCCTTGGCTACTGAAGTTTTTTTCAAGTAAGTGATAGGCCGAAAGCGCGACGCTGTAAATGCAGACGCCTACGCTGCAGTCACGCTGGGCCGCCTTGACATAAACAGCACTATACCTGACATCGTGATCCACGGAGAAAGAGCGCTTGACTATTGAAATTGTTCTTATAATATTATCTTGGACTTCTTAAACTCCTCGAATTTCTATCTAACTAACGTGCGTGAATTAAAACTAAAGCCAAATTAATGTGTGTGACCACTACAAGTGTAAAAGACTGTAGATTTGTCTCCCGCCACTTTTGATGGATCATTACCCATGTGAATTACCACTCCGCCCATTAACGACTCTCCCTCGATGACGAGGTGATCGCGCCACGGCATACCTCCTCGACAGATATCCGTCCACCCCGCTAGCAGTATTGGCATCTCCCCAGCCCCACCCAAATACTCCAAGATGCTTGTTCAGCAGAACCCTACTCACACTCTGTTCTGGATATCTCTATTTACCGATTTAACTGAGGGTCGCTCTATTCAGATCACAGAGCCCTTATCTCTCGACCCCAAAATACCTAATGTAATCACGCCAATGTTGGTCAGAGACACTTCATATATTTAAATCACAGATATAGAGACGATCGATGCAGATCATAAATAACTGAATAATACATGTTTAAACTTTAATCCATTCAATTGTGACAGGGTTCAACAAAAGAGCAAATACAAAAAGAAAGCAAGCCTCTCCAATAATCCGAGTCACGCTTATTCGCTTCGCTCCAAATCGCGACGTTTCTTCTTCCTCGAAATTAGTCCCATTCCTTTTAAATGATGTCGAGGCATCGCGGGTGACGTCATGACGCTGTGACGCCGAGACGTGGGACGTCAAACGCGGTGCGTTGTTTCTTCCGCCTCTCGTCGGGGGCCTCCAAATTGCCCAAAAACCACCCCTTTAATCTTCCAGAATTCACAAACTCCACAACCGATCTTGGGCTATAATGCGCTTATTTAAATTTAAAATCAACTAAAAACATAAAGCGGGCGCGGGTATAATATGAGTGTTTTAGGCACTCATCAATAAGATTAGAACTCCTGTGTTGGGATTAATCTTATGAATTTACATCAAGATCTCCTTGTCTTTGCCTCTTTTGTTGCAATAAAGTTTAATGTAAGGGTTTCTAGGCACTCGGCGTGGAATTCTAACCAGAACAATTCTTTTCTCTCAAGTTATTAAATCTTTGACAATCAAGATCACTGGAAATTTAACCCTGTTTAGTTTTTAATATCATTTGGTATTTTATGATGATCACTACATTTCAGTGATGATAAAATGTAGACAGAAGGCAATCTAAAGAAACGTAACCCTCTTGTTTGTTAGTGGTTGCTCCTGTAATTAGAAAATTATGCTTTTATACATGAAAAATATCAGATGTGTGGAAGGAACATCAGTTGCCATTATCTGAATGTCTGATTGATTGATCGCATTTCAAGCTTGTTGAGAAATAATTCTCTCCATTCACTGAAGAAGTCAACTTTGCTCTTTATTGTTCTTAACTTTTTCTTTTTAGTGGTACTATCTTATGAATGAAAGCACGGTTTGAGGCTTGGAGTTGTTGCTCGGTAGAGGTTTTTACGCCTTGCTTTCTAAGTGAAATTAGTGAGGCAGTTGGTGACTTTGATGACTCTGCCATTACTTTGACAGGTATTAGCCTAGGTTTACTTAAACCCATTGGTTTCTTCAAATAAATTCTTCTCTAACAGGGTATTACTAAAGGATGGAAGCCTCAAAAACAAACTCAACATGAAACATTAATCTGAGAATCTGCCAAGGTTCCAGTTATGACTTCGTATCGAAAGAAGAAGTCAGACGATGCCACCTTTTTGCAGGATGTGAAGGATCATATCGACGAGTTCATTCATGCTTCTATGGAGGAACACAAAACTTGCTTTACAAAGACTATTAAGAAGGTCAGTGGTGAACTCCCCAAATCCATGCTTGTACTGCTAAGGGCCCCTTAAATCACCTTGTTTCTTTTCCTCTAATTTTTATTATTACAGATGTTTGAATGTCGTTAGGCTGAAAGAAATTCCAACTCTGAGGGAGTTGAAAGCTCTCTCTCCTCCAGACGACAACAGCCAATTAGGAGCATTCTTACAAATTTCTCCTTCAATGGCCCTAAGTCTTCAGTCAGTATTACAATGGGGTTTTCCTGGACTAACATATAGAGAGCAGCAGAGCAGCATAGAGAGATATATGGTATGCTATTAGTGATAACTGATAAATTCTAGAAATTTTGTGGTTTTAGAACCTTGTTTTGTTAAATGGATTATCACATTGGTCATGATCAGGTACTATATATTTAAATCTTCCATAACCAAGGAAATATAATTTCTTGTTGTTACTGAGATCTCACCTAGGGATTTTGTGTCTTCTACCAGGATCATGGTAGACCCCTTCTCTTTGTGAGACCCCAACTCTCAAGGCCTCGTCTATCCTTTGATCTTGTTCAGTTTTCCATTTGCCTTGTCTGCCTGCCTTCCATTGAAGATGAAAATCCCTTCTGAAGGGAAGTCCTTCTTGTGTGGGCTTGGGCCTCGTAAGGTTCAAAATTTTGGTACTTCGATTTGGCCCAGTTTCTAGCCCATAGCAATGTTATTTTAATGCACGTACAAAGTACTTATCCCTATTTATAAAGCTTCACTTTTCAAAACATGTCATATTGAAGAGGGGGGCCTTGTAGATTTTTGGAACACTTTAATTGTTGACACTAGTAATTTGTGTAATCCTTTATTTACATTTTTATTAAATGCTTTGTTTAAATATTATGAATGTAAAGTCTTGGAGTTAATTTTTAATTAGATTTTTTACTATTTTTATGAAATTGATGTGCACTCAAGATCACACTTCATTTCACCGCGCACTCGTATATGCATTTACTTTATGTTTGAAGGTTGAGTTGGCCCTTGAAAGATCTCCTACCAGTTATCTAAAAATAATACTCAAAATATATTAAAATATCAGATTATCTATTTTAATCTACTGTAACTTTTTCAAAAGCTTACTCCAACAACGCTATCTATTTTGGGGCCTATCAATTTCCAACTAACTTTAAACTAACTTTCAATAATAAAATTTAAAATACTATTTAGTATGAATATGTCATCACGTGTTGATGTGTTACGCCTACCGCCATCAAATTTTTAATTTTTTTTAATTTTTTTAATAACGATCATATATTTACAATTTATCACTAAATCAAAATTTTAAAATTTGAATTTTCAACAAGAATATTTGCACCGGTAATATTATTTGCAACAAAGAAATTTGAATTACACATTCCTTCCTATTTCCTCTGCTTATGGAAGTGCTGATGGGCTTATTCCTAACTTCTGTACTGAGGCATGCAACTTGTACTCAAAATACATTTTCGATCTTCCTCTTTCATTTTTTCCATTTTCATTTTCTCTCTTTCTCAGAAAGTGTATCGTCGTTTCCTCAGCAGTAGTGTAGACTTGCTAGATTATTAATATTGAGAAAAATAAAAAATATACATTATATATTATATATTATAACAATTAAATCTAAGTGCTCTAATTGTTTCATAATTGCTTTTTATTTTTTCGTTCATTTCGTGACATTTTCTCCTATTTCTCAGACATGTTAATTTTCTGAAAATTTCCTATTTTTTCAAAGCTGCTGAAATTCTTTTGTCCTTAACTCGTTTCACACCTATTTACATTTCATGTATATAAAAACGATGTCACAGAAATGACAGTCAAACGATGGCTACGGAAAATAGATAAATTAAACGAGATTTACGTGAATGTGACAAAATTAAATACCAAATTTTTGAGCCGATTTCAGAAGGTTCAATTAAAACACTATAGTGGGTTTAATAAATTTCCTGAGATGCTCCTTACTACTTTAAAAACATGATATATTGTGTATAATAAATCATGAAAGCCTTTAAACCTCATAACACGTTTCTAAAGAAAATTTAGTACTAAATTCTAAATATTGTTTACATTAATGTGGAAATGTTATCTAATATATTGATTTCACTATATCCATGGGGGCAAAGTGGTGGATTACATCAAATATTGATTAAAAAATTATGACTAAAACTATTCATTGAATTATCATAGATTGTGATGACATGGAATCCATTTAGATCTCGTTTGTTGTTAACATAAGTTTAGTGTGATTCAAAACTCATCTTTTGAAAAAACTAGTTCAGTGCAAATACATAACTCATATGTCAAAAAAACAAGTTCAATGTAAATTCAAAACTCGTTTGTTAAAAAGATGAGTTTGATACAAATATAGAACTCATATGTTGAAAAGACAAGTTAAATACAAATTTAGAATGTCGTTATAATTACAAAACTTGTATGTTGGAAAAATGAGTTTTATCCAAATTAAGAACTCGTTTATTGAAAGAATTGAGTTCAACACAAATTGTAAGTTAACTCGTCTATCGTGGAAGATTTAGAGTTCCATTTAAATATAGGTGCCCTCGCTTCACTGTTATTTGCCGATGCAAATTTAGAACAAGTCTGTTTGAGACAACGAAAGTTGCTATGTTGACGCTTATGTGGCAAACTAAGGTAATTTCATCAATACTTCTAAACCTATATTATTTTAAAATTTTGTTATTTTTTAGAAAAAATAACAAAAAATATTGAGCAAAGTATGGAGGGGTGTGGAGGATATGTGCATTTTGTAAGGGAGCAAAGTAGTGGATTAAGTATCAAATTTAAAAATATTGATTAAAAAGCATGACTCAAAACTATTGATTAAATTACCATAGTTTGTGATGACATGGAATTCATATAGATCTCAGATATGGTGAACATGAGTTTAATTATAATCTCGTAATTGTATTTTGAAAAGACGAGTCAGAAACCCGTAAAAATTCAATTTTTCCGAAAAAGGTAAAACGGTAATTTTGGTCGAAACCGGAAATTTTCTGCATCTCTGGATGATTTAAACTGATTTCACGTTTGAATTTGTCTCGCAAATCTAGTTACCCAATCGAATTTCGTTAAATTCCGTATGCTTCTACTTCACATTTTTCGGCATATCTATGTCACGACACATGACTTGATTATGTGGATGCCACATGGCACCCTAGGAGTGACATATGGTAAGAGCCATGACGTGACTTTGTGTAAATGGTTCACATGTTCGTTGTCAAATGATAAATTATGGAAAAGAACAGATTCACGAAAAATACGAAACGAAGTAAATAAGATGACGGATAAAGCGAGAAAAAGTATAGCTTAAGCTCCCCAATCAATTCGATGAATGACAATCAAAAAGAGAGAAAGAGAAGTGAAAGGAGAAAATTAAAGAAGAGAGAAATAAAAGAAAAAAATAGAAAATGAGAAGAAAGAAAATTAAAAAAAAAGGATGGAGCAAACAAAGAAAGGTGTTCATGTGGATAACAAAGAAGAAAAGGAGTTAAAACTGGAGGCGAAATAATACTCGGGAGGGGAACATGAATGGTGGCAGAAAAAACAAAAAAAAGGTTTTTCGCTTCTTTCTAAGATTTACGAAAATCAAGCCGTGGGTTTTCGTCGCAGCAAGAGGTAAAGTCGGTCCACGCAACGAGGGCTACGCGCTGGTACTCAAATCTGCGCCAGTCAAACTCTAAGAGATGTAATTTTCCTCCTTCGATTATTTTCAAATTTCTTAAATGTAAAGCCATTTAATGATACGAAAGTGTTCTTCAAATAACTGATCATAAGTGATTTAATACCCCAAAGATTTAGACTAAATATTAGAAATTTTTTGACTGGTTCCCGAAAGCAATCTCGACCGGCCGAGCGTCGATTTTAATCCCTGGATCGATGTCTTCTGCTTGGCTTCAGCTATCACAAGAATTTGTTGATGAATTGAAAAAAATGAACTGCTATGGTCGTGAAGGGACAGAGGCGCCTCGTTTATTATAATCCTAGATTCGAGTCATTTTGTGTGTTATTGTCGGAAAAATAAATAAATAAATATGTCAGGTGTAAAATCATGTTAACATGCTTACGTGATGTATTAACATATAAATTGTGATGAATAGAAATTATAATGTAGGGAAATATAAATTATCCTAAATTTATAAACGTTGCATGTAGCATGACATAGCACAGAAATGACATGATTCTAATACACGACGGCCACATCGCGTCGAGTCTGCAACGCGGTATTATCAGTATTCATCATTCTCAGCAGCGAATATGTGAGCTCAAAATAATCACGCTCAAAATCAAGACTCAATGACTGCATAAAACAATAATAAATATAACCTATATGTCGAGCATCGCAAGACGCGTGGCGTAGATCCCCTCGCGGTGAAAGACCCAAATTTATATGCGCGACAAAGACGATCATCAAATGGTATACATGATCAATTAACTAGCGAAGCCCATAAAAATGTCTAAGGTTTGACGATTCACGATGTGACCTCAAAAGACGGCCCAGAAATTCAACACACGGATTTGATAAAAATTCATGAATATCGAGATTGGTCTAATAGTTTAAGTCATCGGGAGTGAAACACTAATGACTCGGTTTTCACACTTGGCATTATGTGTGTGAGAGAGTCGGCTCTGACTCGAGTACTGTGCAATGGTGGAGTCTCATCTTATGCATGACACGGCTATTCATATATAGGCTGCATTATTTATATGAGCTGGACGGACATTTTCATGGTTGTCATCGCATGTGCATTTAGGTGTATAGCCCTTGTAGGAGAATTTTTCATCAAGTATCAAGCCACTCCCGTCGTGGGACCCCCTTTCTGCACATGCTGGGTGTATGTGAGACGGCGCTCCGACGAGTACCGTAATTACATGGCTGAAGCCAATGTGTGTGACCTCGATATTACCTTAGTTCAAAGATTTCTGTGATAAAGTTAATAGTAACTAAATTCTTTGGGACTATTATTATTTAAATAAATGTATTTAATTACGGTAAAGAGGTCGATCGACTCTTACGGACTGTAATTAAGTGTTTTATTTTCATATTTTAGAATTAAATGTGAATAAATGATCCGTGTGGATGTATATTGTGTGGATATGGACGTATTTAATCTCAGGTGGTCAATACTACTGCTAAGACCCCAGACGGGTTCATGATTATACTTTATACAAAGTTTCGTGACGTCAGAGAGAGTCTCAACAAAGCGAAAGTGCCTTTTGTGAAACATATAAATCCCGATAATGCACATAGCAAAGTGGCGGAGTCGGTCACCCGAAATCCATAGGAATTCACGTGGTCGGTTGTCAATGGACTTTAGATTTGGTAAGTCGGCAATGTATATCGAGCTTGCAGAGTACGAATACCGAGTAAATACGGGCATGAGTCTAGATCACATGCATTGATGTGTGTTGCATGCTCGTGAGCTTTAACATGTCGCATTATTGTGTGATCAGGTGATTGTGTGTATAAATTGCGTGAATGATACACATGGAAGGTTCGTATATAGGAAAAGATGAACATTAGATTAGAAAACATAACTCCAGTGTCAACAAAATGAATGAGATAGTTCGAGATGTGGAGGTCTATTAGTAGTGGCACATACACTACTAGTTAGACAAGAAAAGAAATCTCAGTCTGCTATTTGACTTAAGTAGATGGAAAATCGAGGAAGAGGGCGTAGAGGTTGTCCATGGGAAAATAGTCAACCACCACCTGTGTTTAACCCACAAGCCTTTATAAGGCCATAGGTACGCAGCTTTTGCCATCATTGTGCAAAAAGAACGCCGTAATGCGCCATCGCGCACTTTGACTAGTGCAAGGTGGGCCAGGGAGGGATGAGTAACCTCCAGGGGTTTCATGCACATCATCCTCCGACATACATGGGAGGAGGGGACTCGATGGTCGACAACTCGCTATCGAAGATAGGGAAGTAGAAGATGCTGAGCATCCGGATACAAAAGGCAAGTAAAGAGAAAGGAGATTCAAATTTTCTTTCTAGCTCCTGCAAAGAAGCAAAAGACTCTTCTCCCCCGAGGATCAGGATCAGGTCACACCATCAGGCAAGGCCGCACTGTGGCTTCTAACAATGTGACCGATGACATGTTTCCATTGCTATCACCGGATATGGTGCTGTGATCGCCTCGTAGCGGGGACCTAATTATGGGACATCATAGTTCCAATCAACAATGGGACATGCGCGGACGCAGTTTGTTCCTCCTTACCCCAGCATGGGCCAAGGGAACTGATGTCAGTCCCAAGGTGTTGCACAAGCACCTACTATTTCGCAGATGAGCCATACGGGCTGTGTGGCATCGGCTCGGGGGTCTCGTGCCCTCAGATTGTGGACCTAGGTATTGTCTACGCTGTGGGGTACCGCAGATCGAGCTTGCAAGCATCACCGATATACGGTACGTTTTCCCTCTCACAAGAGTGTTGTTTAAATTTGGATGCATCATATTCATGCTTATAGTTGCATAATGTGTGAAAAGTTTGGGCTTAGAGATTGAAACCTTGGAAAAGCAGTTGTATGTGAATTCTCTCATAGGAACTAGGGTGATTGTAGATCAAATATGTCAGGATTGTGAGTTAGAGATCCCAGGGATTCTGCTCACGGTGGACCTTCGGGTGATGAACATATCGGATTTTGATGTCATTCTTGGCATGGATTGGTTGACGGCACATCGAGTCATCATTGATTGTGATCGTAGGTGGGTTACCGCCTACACACAGGACGATATTGTGTTACGTTTCAGGGGAAGAAGCATGATGTTTTACCGCAGACCGTGCACAACTCCAGGTGGAGTGGACAGTTGATGGGTTGGCTAGTAAGCCTTAACCTGGAGGACGAGGTAAGATAGGATTTGAGTCTACCTCGGGTGGTTTGTGAGTATAAGGATGTTTTTCCGGCTGAGCTACCGGGACTACCTCCGCATAGGGATGTAGACTTTGTTATTGAGTTACACCTTAGTACATCGCCCATTTCTATGACTCCTTATAGGATGACGCAGGTTGAGTTCACGAGATTTCCAGGTCCAATTTGCAAAAATTATTGGACAAGGGCTTTATTAAAATGAGCACTTCCGCGAGCGCCGATTTTGTTTGCTAAGAAGATGGACAGATAACCTGCGTGCATTGATTATAGGCAGTTGAACAAGGTTCACGAGTCGAAATCGGTATCCATTACCGAGGATTGATGATTTGTTTGATTAGCTGAAAGGAGCGCGAGTCTACTCCAATATAGACCTTCGCACCGGTTATCATCAGTTGAGGATTGAGACGAGATATCCTGGGCTGGCGTCTAGGGCCTTGGTATAGGCATTTCATTACTGATGCCTTTCATGTCAGCGAATGCTCTCAGCTGACATTCATTGATCTGCCATGATTATTCCTAGCTACTTAGATTAGTTGTTGTGGTATTTGTTGTGAAATTTTGATATATTCTAGTTTGAGGAGGAACACTTGGGGGATTATTTGCAGTTGTTCTCCCGGGCACTCGGGGACTATCGGTTGTTGCCAAATTCGAGTAAGTCTGGTTTAGCTTGCGAGGTGAAATTTTAGGACACGTCGTTCTTGGGAGCCGTGTTGGCTTGGGTGTGTCGGTAGACCCTGATAAGGTAGAGGCTGTTATGAGTTAGGAGAGGCCGAGTCATTCAATAGCCGAGATCACAGCAGTTTCAGCAGGTGCAGGTAGAGAGAAGGTTCGTGAGGATTTCTCCCGGAGCTAGCGGCGCTATTACTAGTTGACTGGAAGGGGTCAAGTTGAGTGGGATGACTTGTGTGATAAGGCATTCTAAGAATTAAAAAGGAGGCTTACTACAGCTCCTATTATGATAGTCCCGGAACAGGGATAGAGGTACACGGTGTACTGTGATGCCACTAGGGACAGACTGGGATGTGTCTTGATGCAGTCCGGGAGGGTTGTGGCTTATGGTTCCAGACAGCTAAAGAATCATGAGCAGAATTGCCCTACACATGACTTGGAGTTGGCGGCCATTGTCTTTGCCTTAAAGATTTGACGACACTATTTGTATGGTGGCTTGATTGAAATATTTTCATAGCGCGAAGTCGAAGTATATTTTGTATGTGGAGGCCTTGACATGAGACAAACGCGAGATGGATGGAGTATACGGAGGATTATGACTTCACTTTGCATTACCATCTGGTAAAAATGAATGTAATTAATTGATCACGCTTAGTCGGAAGTCATAGAATCTTGGCGAGTCTTAGCTTCTCGAGTGACGGTCTTTCGAGGCGTAGGGCAGTTTAGAGGCTACTGATGCGATCGAGGCTTAAGAGTATGTTGGGGAGTTTAGTGGCTACGCCTTCCCTCTTGACGAGGAGTGATTGAGTCCGGGGTACGGGCCTTGAATATGGAGTCCATCGGGGATAGGAACGGTCGGTAGGGTGACGAAGAAATTTGAAAGCGTCCACAGATGGTAGTCTTGATAGGGGGAGCGGGATGGTTCCCGTTGTGCGTCTTAGAGAGGAGATCCTGAGAGTTCCACCGCTCCTCGATTTCTTGTGCATCCGGTGTACGAAGATATGCGTGATCTTCGTTGCGGTGTGTGTAGTGGGATGAAGAGACACGTTGGGCGCTGTTGATGATGTCTCGCGTGTCGGCGAGAGTTAGTTGGCGTCGAAGCGGTGTTTCACTCCGACCATTGGAGGTAGCTAAGTGGAAGTAAAGACGCGTCCGCGATGGATTTTGTGACCCACTTGCCCGCGGACACCCGCGGAGGCATGATGCGGTATGGATATTAGTGGGCCCGGGCTCATAAGTCGACACATTTTGCGGTGCGGATGACCTTAGCACCGAGGAATTACATCGGTTATGCATTAGAAAGATTGTCTGTTACATGAGTGCTGCCGGAGTCTACCGCCGTCTAGAAACGAGAGATCAGGGTTTACAACACACTTTGAAGAGTTTCGAAAGAACATGGGAAACGATTGGCGATGGCGTTGCATTTCGTATGAAACGGATGGTCGATTGGAAAATATATAGGTTTAGAAGACATGTTGCGACATGCGTCTGGATCTTAAGGGTAGTTAGGAGGGCCAACTGCAGCGGAGTGGGTCCTTTCTGACAATAGTTATCGAGTATCTGAATGGCACCTATGAGGCTTTATACGGGAGCCATGTCAGTATGATTGTTGGATAGAGGTGGGAGAGTGTTGAAGTATTTGGTCGGGATATGATTAGAACTAGCATACGAGGAAGGTGGGTTTGATCTGAGGCACGTCTTCTTACGACTCAGGCTAGGCACTAAGAGAGTATGGTAACGAGCCTCACAGAGTTTAGGTGGGTGATCATATTGTGTGAAGGTGATCTTTAAGAGAGGAGTGGTCATATTAAATGGCGAGGGAAGATAGTCGAGGTATATCGGGCCTTCGAAATGCGAGAGGGTGGAGTACGGTTGCATATGCGTTGGCCCACCAGGGTTTATCGGCGTCATGGTGTTCCACTTTACCGTACTCCCGGTATACTCGGATCCATCTCATGTAGTGGATTGGGGAGAGATTATTATTGATACGGATGGGACCATCGAGGAGGGACCGGTGCGTCTCATGGATAACCGAGATCAGGTTTTATGACGCAAGACCGTGCGACTAGTGAAAGTGTTGTGGCAACACCAAGGAGTGGAGGAGGCAACTTTGGGAGCTTCGAGGGACGATCTTGAAGTAGTATATCGGCACTACATTTGAGGATGAAGGTGCGTTGTCACAATCTAATATTGAACCTTAGAATAGATTATTGCGTATTCATGTGTTTGTGTGTGCAGTGTGGTAGTGAATTTTGGGACGAGTGCATTAAGGAAAAGAATATAAATCGGGGAAAAATTGATTTTCGAAAAATGATAAACGGTAATTTAGGTTGGAAGCGAAATTTTCTAATCTCGGATGACAAGCAGAACATTTGTTGGATTCGTCTCGCGGAAATCTAGTTGCCGGTCGGATTTCGTCGGATTAGAGACCGGTCGGATTTTAGCGTTTTTCGAACATCGGTGTCGTGGCCAGCGTAGCGTGATCGTGTGGATGACATGCTTGTACTGAGAGATATGGAAGTATGGTGCGACTTGCTATAAATGGATTAACATGGAGGCCGAGTGTCGAATGAAATTGAAAAAAGAACATTCGTAGAAAATAAGGAAAATTTGGGAAATAAGACATGTGGCAAGGAGGGAAAGTGGGGAGGAAGCTTCCCCACTTGACCAATTTGGTGAATGACAATCAAAAAGAGAGAAAGATAAGTGAAAGGAGAAAATGAAAGAAGAGAAAAAATGAGAAAAAAGAAAATTAAAAAGAAAAAAAAAAAAGGATGGAGCAAACAAAGAAAGGTGTTCGGGTGGATAAGACAGGAGAAAAGGAAAGAAACATGGAGGAAGGAAAGAATAGGGGAGGAAACGAACATGAGAGAGAGAGAAAAAAAAAAGGTTTTCGTTTATCACAGATCTGCAGGAAATCAGGCGTGGGTTCGTCGACGAGAGGTAAAGTCGATCTACCTTGACGGGGTTGCGTGGATCTGAAATCTGGGTTTAGTGAAACTCGAGGTAGGAATTTTAACTGCTTTTGATTGTTTTAGCTTAAAGGTCGTTTAATGGCGTGGGGGTTCTTTGGGTATGGCGGCCGCGTGATATAATTACGAAGATTTTTGGGAATTTGAATATGATAAATTTTGGGACTAGTTAGAATGATCTGGGCCGGGTTAAGGTTTGGTTTAATCGAGGCGATGTCTTGGGTTTTGTTGAGTTTTCGGTATCACGATGTGAATTTGTTGATTAATGAAATAGTTCATGGCGATGAAGGGGCCAGAAATTATGCTTGTTTATGTGGAGTCGAGATTTGGGTCGTTTTGTGTTTTATTTACAGAAAAAAAATAAATACTTGTGTTATTGTGTGAAAATCATGTTAATATGTGCTTGCGTGATGTATTAACATATAAATTGTAATGAATGGAAATTATATGTAGGAAATATAATTATCCGAAATTTATAAATGTTGCATGTAGCATGACATGGCATGAAATGACATGACTGCATTTCATATGCACGGTCGCGTCGTCGGTCAGTGTGGAGTGCGTGACCGCGTGTGTTAATTCTTGGTGAATGTGTGATGGCTTCGGAAATGGGATCACGTCCGAAATCAAGACTTCTGATTTATTTATAAAACGATAATAAATATAAATTCACGTGTGTTTGGGTGTATGAAGATGGGGTAGATCCGCCGCGGGAGTGAAAGACCTGCAAGGTATATGCGGGATTAGACACTTGATGTGGGTGGTGGCACGTAAAAATGTCGAAAGGTGCGCGAAAATCCTACAGTGTGACCCCAAAAAAAACGTGGCCCATAAACAAAACACGAGATTTGATAAAAAAATTCAAGTGAATATTGGAGAGTTGTCCAATAGTTTAAGTCGGTGGTGAAAGCATTTGTGGTAGTTTTTGCTTGGCATTGCAGGTGTGAGGGAGTCGGTCGGGACTCGGGTTGTGGGCATGAGGAGTCTCATCTCATGCATGACACATAATATTCCATATGTGATTGAACGTTTTCATGGTTGTCGTGCGGGTGCGTTTAGGTGGGAGTAGCCGCATAGGAGAATTTTTACATGGCATTGCTCGCGTCATGGGGCACTCTTCGGGTACGGGGTGTGCGAGAGAAGGCGCGACTTGTGAGCGCGATTATGAAGGAGGCCGATGTGTGTGGCCTTGATAATACCTTTGTACAAAGTGTTTTGTATAAGAATAATGCTTAAATTAACTTGGGACTATTGTCTAAATGGTCGGGTATGTAAGCATGAGTAAGAGGCGTGATCGGACTCTTACAGGCTTGCAATTAAGTGTTTTATTTTTCGTATTTTAGAATTAAATGTGAGTGTGGAGTACGATAGGGATGTATATTGGGGATATGGACATATGAATGTGTGTGAAATTAATCTATACGGTGACGCGGATGGAGTTATGATTATCTTGTTATCACGGGTTTGTATGTTGGGTAGAGCTACGAACAAATGAGTGCCCGGTGCATGGCCGAAAATATGGTACCGATAAATGGGACACAACGGTGTGGTATCGGTCGCTGAAATATAGAAATTACGGGTTAATGCGAGTTTGTCGGCGGGGCCTCGGTTGAGGTGTCACACGAGTTCGGTGCAAATACATTACTCGTCTCCTAAATAGACGAGTTTAATGCAAATTCAAAACTCGTTTGAAAAAGACAAGTTCAGTGCAAATATAGAACTCGTATGTTGAAAAGACAAGCTCGGTGCAATTTAGCATGTCAGTGTTAATATAGAACTCGTATGTTGAAAAGATGTGTTCAGTGTAAATATAGAATTAGTACCATTGAAATACAGTTGATCTGGAATTTAGAATGAATTACATTGAAAAGTGATTTCATTCCAACTCGTTTGTTTAAAAGACAAATTTGTTGCTATGTTAGCGCTTAGGTGGCAAACTCTTTGGTAATTTCATCAATACTCCTCAACCTATATTATTTGAAATTTTATGTATTAAAAAAACATCCATATCGAGAGAGGGGTGCTGACGGCGTGTGCATTTGTATGGGCAAAGTGGTGAATTATCAAATTTAAAGCATTGATTAAAAATATGATTTCCAGCTAGTAGTTAGTTACCGTAATTTGTGATGATGTAAGGTCGAAAATTAGCAGATCGCGTTTGTGGTGAATCTGCAGTTTAGTCTGATTCATAAGCTCGTATGTTAAAAGGCGAGTTTAATTGAATTAGAGCTGTCGATGTAAATATAGTACTCGTACATTAGAAAGATGAGTTATGTCGAATTAATAACTAAATGCATTAAAAATATGAGTTAATTATAAATTAGAACTCGTTTGTTGAAAAATGTGTTAATTGTAAATCTAAAAGCTGCAAATACATTGAAAAACCAGAATTTAAATACGAATTTAGAGACCGTTTATTAAAAAAAGCGAGGTTTGGTACAAAATTTTGATCTCATCCTATTTAAAAGACAGATTTGTTGCTATGTTGGCGCTTAGGTGAGTAAACTCTACAACCTATATTATTTTAAAATTTATTATTTAAAAAAAAAAAAAAACGTCCTTTTGCATGCCATATGCCATATGACTGGTGGTTCTTGAAACCATACCTTCAACCTACCTTGTGAGCATGGATCCATTATGAGGTTCTCGGGGATTTTGGTTAAACATTTTTTTGAAGATTTCTTTTGAACACGTGTTATTTATTTTTTTAAACAAATTGTGAGCAGTTTTAACTATCTTTTATAAAATATCTTGAGTAATTATTAATAATATGAAAAAAAAATATTTTGAGAAGGTTTGTATTACAATTCATTTTTTATATTTGAGATTTAAATAGAATTTTTTTTGTTGAAATAAAAATTTAATTGATTGGCCCAGTAATATATCCAGATTGAACTGGCTTAATGAGTCATTAAAAATATTGAAATATGGCGTAATATTCGAGTTAATTCACCTAAAACAATGATTTGGCGCTAAAGCACTTAATATATTTAAAAATTACATAATGACTAAAATTCAAAATATTGAGTTTTATCGTATTAATACTTGCGATTTAAATTGATATATCATCTAATCAAATATATTTTATCATGTGAATGGCTCAAAACACTAATATCCATCATAAAGCCAACGAAAACCTACACAAACAACACGTCCTAATAAAACGCCGATAAAGACATCCGTCATAACAAGCCAACACAAATAACACGTCGTGATAAAATGATGATAAAAATATGAAAATAAAATAAAATAAAACATATATTTATATGGAATGACCACTTGATTCATAAACAAAAAAAAAAAAAATATAATTGGATGATTTTAGATCAAAAATTACTAAAAATATCCCTCATTGTGAAAAAAATCAATCGGATCGCAATTCAAAAAACCCTAAAACTCACTTAATATTTATCCCAATGAAGTTACTCTCGAGTTGAACCTATATCGGAAGTACTTGCATCAGGATATGAAACCGACAATGTAACGATGATCATACGCCCAGAGCCGTAACCAAATTGCATTATTGAAGCCTATGGTCAAACTCTACCAATCGGATTTGCTCTTCAATCATCAATTAATCTCGAGAAACAATCGTATCGAAACCTGGGACCACGCTAGGATTGAGAAAGAATAGAATTTATTATTAAAGTAATTGAAAAAGAGATGCTTTAAAATAAAATAAAATAAAATTCTTAAAACATTGGAACCTGCAGGAGTAGGGGTCCATGCACTGGTTCCATCTTCCATACAACCTTTGCTTCCACAACTTTTACGTACGTAATCTTCTGCCACATCGAGAAAGCGACCGCCTTTCCACTAGCTCCTCTATGCATTGTCGGTCACATGACTCACATCAGTTTCCTTTTACCTAAATTTTTTGAGTTTTAGACGAATAACGAAATAGTGTTTGTGGTGGAAAAAAAACATGACGAATTTAGTTTTTTAGTTAAATTAATATCCAAATTAGTATATTTGACAAATGTCGTGTCTTAATAGTATTTTTTTATTCAATTGTTATTATCTTAAACAGTAGTATTTAATTTTAAATTCTTGATTATTAATTTATCTTGAATAAGCGATATTTGGTCTTTTATTTTCTTTTCGTTTCTTGCTATTTTATTATTTTAATTATTATAAGTCAAATTACCGTGAATTTGACAATTTAATAACTTCAATTATCATTGTTCATGATAATGGTATTACGAACTATTTTAGAAGTTAATTTGATTTCCAAACTAATTTTATAATTTTTTTTCAAATAAAATATTTCGATCTAAAACTCAAATCTTTTAATGTTTTTAATTCACCCTTAGAGTATGTTAATTAAAACGCAAAATCAATTTTGTTATCATCTTCTTCTCTAAGTCAATTTATGGAATTAATTTTATTTTATTTTTATTTATTTATATTTTTGATAATTCAAGTTGCTTTGTAGTACCATGGCTTTTAGGCGAGATTTGCGCTATTAATAGGCGCGCTATGCGGAGCCTTTGCGACCAGCATATGAAGCGGCGGCGGCCGTATATTAAATACGTAGAACCCGTGCGACGGTGCAATCCTACTGACGAATGCAGGATCCAGGAGTCCTCTGGCCACCGTGATACGCGTATGGGAGGCTGTTATGGGAAAATCACATGAAACGGATATTTATCCACAATTTCCTAATTCCCCATCAGCTGATACGAAGGATAATCTTTGATAAGGAAAAAGCAAATCTTATCAGCCCAAAAGGATAATCTTTGATAAGGAAAAGCAGTGTATCAGCAAAGGATGTCCTTAATAAGGAAAAGCGGATGCTGTGCAAAATAAGACGGAGATTGGGAATAGAGCACATAAATTGGAAAGATCCTCACGGAGTAAGGTATGCAATTAATTGTCTCGACCCTCCTTCTTAACTTCCTCTGCCATGTGTGACTTAATCATCGGAGCGTCAGTACAGTCGTCGGATCGCCCTTTTTGCATATTCGCATTGCGCCGCTCATGCTTTGGAGATCAGACAAAAAATTGGTAACAATAATTGGCGCCGTCAGTGGGAAATCGAACAAAAAAAAAGTTTTGCCGACGATTGGCAAGAGCTTGGTTCCAATGGCTATCCAATAGTCTTTCGTCCCCTGAAGCTCGGTCGATCCCCCATTCCACATCTGATTCGTCCGAGGCAGTCGCAATGTCATGCAACCCAGTGATCCAATCGTCAGAAGATCAATTCCTCCATTGGCGTCAAGGCATGGAGAGAAAGATGAAGGAGTTGCAAAGTCGTGTTGAGCGCTCAGCGAGATAATGACCAGTTGCAGACTTAGATTGGAGAAAGTCGCGAACCTAGAAGAGGTATTATCAATAAAGCTTCCTTAAAGCATTCTCTATCGATCTTTGCAATAGCCCACTTGAAGTGGGATGACTATAAAATGCTGCTGTCCAGGTGACATGGTTAATGCCAGTGGCTCGTTAAAGTCGAATGGTATTACGTGACTGTCGACCAGGTATGGTTAATGCCCGGTATTTCGAATAAAAGTCGGATGGTGCGAATGCTACTGTCGGAGCTAGCATGGTTGTGCTCCAGTGTCGGACTAAAGTCCGGATGGCACTACATGACCTGTTCGGCCTAGTATGGTTAATGCCCAGCTAGCTCAGAATAAAAGTGCGGATGGCCCATGAGATGCTGCTGTCCAGGCCCGGCATGGTTAATGCCCAGGCTTGTCTTAGGCCAAAGTCGGGATGGCTACATGACTGTTGTTGATATGGTTAATGCTCGATTGGCTCGGGGCCCAGAGTCCAGAATGGCAACTAAATGACTGTCATTGATATGGTTAATGCTCGGTGGCTCAGGTGTAAAGTCGGTGCGCTAAATGCCCGGTGACTCGGTCCCCAAGTAAGATGGAGCTAATGCCTTGTCCGGCCCAGTATGGTTGATGCCCAACTGGCTTAGTCTAAAGTCCGGATGGCACTAATGCCTTGTTCGGCCAGTATAGTCGATACTGGCCAGCTCGATCTAAGTCGGATAAACGTAATGCCACTATCAGGCGGTATAGTTTATGCTAGATGGTTTATAAAATCCACAGGTAGGTTGATGTCTAAATTTACATAAAAGACCAAACTTTTGGCTCTAAGCCGTCTGGCACTCCCTTAATGTCAGACTTGTGGTTACAGGCGAGTCTAACGCCCAGTAATCTGGGGCTGCGAGAACACAGAGTCGTTGGCGCTTTCAAAGGCGGCCCGTGGCTCTGGCCTACTAGCACTTTCAAAAGTCCATCATTTAGACTCCTAGCCCGTTGGCACATGCTTAAACACAACAATGGCTCTTAGCCTGTGCCTTCTTTCTCTTCACCACTTGGGGGGCAGGTTGTGCGTCTTATTCCCTTAAAGGTGATTGATCAGGCCGAACGAAGCTCACTAAGGCCCCTTCAGCGATCTCGGCTTGAGGCTCTCTTGGCGACCAGCTTGGAAAAATGCAGGATTGACTTGAAGATCAGCGAGAACAAAATTACCAGCCCTAATAATGACCTCTCCACGACAGCCCAGGCAGGGTATGGTGGTATATGGGGAAAGAATTTCAGAGCGACTCTGTGAGTTCTTCATTGTGAAGGGCACATTGCGCTCCTCTAGATGATCTCGAGCAATCGACTGATATTGAGAAACATGCGGTTCACACGCACTTTATATCCAAACACACGTTCAATGCAAGCATTAATTCTCCTAGTCCTTTCAACTTTCGTCACTCAAGGTTTAAAAGCACCATATTTTTCCCGACTGAAGAAGCACCAACCTTATGGCGGAAAAAATGGGGGCATTGTGAGTACCATGGTTTTTAGGCTGACCATATTAATGGCGGCGCCAGTGCGGACCTTTGCTTTGACCCGCCTCATGGGCGGCTGAGCGTACTATATTAAAACCACGTGGGAACCCGTTGGCGTGCGATCCTATGACCCGTCTAGGATCCCAAGTCCCCCCACTTGGGTGTAGAATCATGAAGCGGAATGTTTATCCCACTGAATTTCCTAATTTCTAAATCCTTTATTTTGAAGGATAATCTTTGATAAAGAAAACAAATCTTATCCCTTAAAAGGATAATCTTTGATAAGAAAAAACATATCTTATCCCTTAAAAGGATAATCCTTAATAAGGAAAAACGGATCTTATTCCTAAAATAAGAACGGAGATTTGGGAACCGAGCCCTATAAATTGGAAAGATCGCCTGCAATTAAGGTGTACAATTCAAACTGTCTCGACCTCATTCTTCTTCTCTCCATGTGAAGCTTAATCATCGGAGGCCCGGTCGGCTACTTTGTCGGATGCTTGCTTTGCGAATTCACGTGCGTCGCTCATCCCTCGAATATCAGACAAAAAATTGGTAACAACTACGTCCAATTCAACTAATCTTAGATGGTATTTGTTTTTTTTTTTTATGTAATGATAAATAAAACTTTTTTAGCTCAATGTTAAATAAATTTAATATTAATAAGTATTATTAAATTATTTATTTTAGTATTGGATAGTGAGAGTGTTGTTATTTATCATGTAGGCAATAGTGGTTTTTCTTATTTGAATGACTTTTTCTATTCAAAAATATTTTAAAAAATTCAATCATAAGTCATAAAAAAGTTAAAAAAATAAACATGAATGCTAA
The DNA here is from genome assembly GCA_016808115.1 of Tetrastigma voinierianum. Lineage (NCBI taxonomy): Eukaryota > Viridiplantae > Streptophyta > Magnoliopsida > Vitales > Vitaceae > Tetrastigma > Tetrastigma voinierianum. The sequence continues at coordinate 22,070 of JAEQBH010003966.1, forward strand.
AAATTATTTAATATTTTTTTGAAAGGAATTTCCAAAAAACAAATGTCACCTTAATGTTAATGGTTCGATAAAACCTCCTATGGACTCAGGCCCTGCTTTGTTAAGTTTATTAGGTACTTATCAGAGTTGATAGCTTATTCTATTTACCAATCGGTTTATGATTCTTGATAAACACACACTTAATCGAGTTCTTGATAAGCGATGAAATAATTAGAATACGATAGGAAAAAACTACAAATGATAAGCTTTTTCTTAAACGCTCTTTGCATATATCAACCACATTTTAATTCTCTCTCCTTGTTATATGGAAAGGTGTGTTCATTGATTTTATTTTAATCTTATTATATACTATATAAATTATATTTTATAATTATATATAATTTTATAAAACTTAATTTATTAAATTCTTGTAAAATATTGCGTTTACAAGAATATAATAGAGAGAATAGAGAGAGATTAAGAAGAGAAAGTAGATAAGCACCAAAAGATGGTAGAGAAAGTCGGAGAACAATTTATTTCACTTTCATTCTCTTATATACATTGAATAGGAGATGGAGGCATTCATCGTAGAATGTAGATTCACAGATATTAATAAGTAATAAAGTACAGTGAATATCACATTTGATGTATATAGGTTCGCGAGCATTATAAGTTACGAATGTAGCGGGGTTACATTGAATATAATGAATATTCATTCATGTATTCATGCCTCCCCCCTTGAATATTCATTGTATTCATGAATGTGCATTGAATGATCTTGCCTCATTAAAAACGCCGTGGAGAAAACCAGGAGTGGAACGAATCGCTAATAAAAGGGAAAAGAGTACGCTGCATAAATATTTATGATCTTCCCTTTTATGGATGCATTAATTCTATTAAAAACCTTAATGGAAACCCACGGGACAAACCGGACAATGTAAGTGAGCGTAATGCATAGCTCACAATATCTCCTCAATTTGATCTATATAGCCACCGCCGTTAAGACCAGATCTTATGAACCGCATACCAATGCTATATACCACTTTCAAAAGTTGATTTGGCAATGATTTGGTAAAAAGATCTCGCAAGATTATTTATGATTGAATCGCTTAACATCAATTTGTCGACTTTCTTGAGTTCATAAGTACAGAAAATTTTTGAGATATGTCAAGTCCTATCACCTTGATATATCCTCCCTAACTTCAGGCAACACAAGCAGATTATCTTCATAAATATAGTGGGAGAATTTGTAACCTGTTGCCAACAGAATTATGAATATGTTATAATGGATCTAACCAAACACACCCTTCCAAACTTCATATAAAGCAATGATCTCTATAAGAGAATACAGCTACTAGCGATTGCTTCAGAACGCCAAGAAATGGCGTGCCATTATAACAAAATAAATAACCACGAGAGCGAAAGTGGATCGATCTATATCCAGCACGAATATCCAACTTTCTCTCAAACCAGAGGTAGTAGATCTTGGAATAATATAATCCCAAATCTATGGTTCCTGAGATAGAATCAAAATATGTTTAATTCCATTCCAAAGGTTCCGAGTTGGCTCGGGAACCAAACATTTACTAAATTTATCGCAAAAGCGATGTCCTGGTCTCATATTGTGCCATACATCAAAGTCCCAATTAAAATATGAGATATGGTACTTCAGACCAAGATCTCTTCACTGCATTCTCTAGATCAACCATCCTTTTGGGATCTAGACCTACAACCATAGGGCGCTCAACGCTGTTCTTTGTCCATGTTGAAGAAGTAATCTTTCAATGTATGATGATTGGATGGACGATTATTCCATTTGCTTTATGCTCAAGCCGGGTAGACCAAGACAAAGTTTGGTTTTACCCAAATCTTTAACTTCCAAATTCTTTTTTCAAATACCACAGCTAGCCAACTCTTCCGAGTTCCAATTAAATTTATATCGTAGACATAAACTGCTACAATAGCAAACTGCTTCGATTTCTAATAAACACGCATGACGTGATAGACTATTCTTGTACCTTCCTTAATTAGGTACTCACTTTAGGCGTTGATACCACATAACGGATTGCTTTAACCTGCATAAAGATCTTTGCAATATTGAGAATAAGTTGTGGTTACACGCATTTTGAATCTTTCGTGAATTTTCATATAAATATCCGTGTCTAATGAGCCATATAGATATGTCGTCACAATGTCCATAAGACGCATTTCCAATTTTTCAAAGATTACCGTATTCAATGAGAAAACTAAATGTAATCATATATCCATCACAGAATATGTCTCATCATAATCAACCATGTGTCTCTAGAAGAACTTTGGGCAACGAGTCGGTGCTTGAGACCGACAACCTGCTTTTCTATTTCGCTTCCGAACAAATACCCATTTATATCCAACGGGTTTTACATTATCTAGGATGCGAAGTTATGGGTCCAAAACCTCGCTTAGCTGTAGCTTAATCTCAAATTTTTAATTGTTTCCTCCCACTTAGCCAATCTTGCCTTTGACGGCATTCAATAATAGATTGCGGCTCACAATCATCATCCATAATTTTATTAGCAACTGAGAATGCAAAAATATCATCAATGATGATTTTATTTCGATCCCAAATCTCATTACATTGTTTTCGAGGAACAGTGTCTTTTGATCCTATTGGTCTACCACGCTTCAACTGTGGGGGATTTTCATCCATTTTAGCTTGTCCTTCGTGAACAGCTATCCTAGCTGGAGCATTTACAGCTGGAATATGAGATTTCGTTACCTTAGTAGCATCATTAAATGCATCGAAGTCTATTGCTGCAGCCTATAAACGGATTGCGCGCTGCACCTTGTTTTCGCACTCAGAGTTCTTGTCTAATTGAGATAAATTTTTCTCATTCCAAAGAAAACCTTAATCGGTTTTTAGTTTCAGCCCATTTCAATTTTAGGTGTCCCAATCGATGGAAACATAGTCTCATTGGAAATGACACCGCGAATCTTGTAGTAAAAGATCACAAGAGGCCTGCTCCAAGAACTCACGATGGATGGTGAATTAAACCCAACATAAATGCCCAAACGGCGTTGGGGACCCATTTTCGTTCTTTTTGGTGGTGCAATAGGCACCTGTACTGCACAACCAAAGGTGCGGAAATGTGAAATATCAGGTGCATAACCAAGAACCATTTGAAGGGGAGATTGTAGGGAGACTAGCAAGTGGCGTTAATCTTATCAGGCGCCAAGATGCAAAACGGCATGACCCTATGTCAGACAAGCCGAGATCTGCTCTCAATAATAGAGGCGAAGTAATGATTTGTATATGTTTAATCAAGGATTCGCTAATCCATTTGAGTATGAACATATGCGACCGGTGCTCAACTCTATTCCGAGTGAAGCACAATATGTATCAAAACTTTTGATGTAAATTCACCAAAGATTATCCATCCTTATACCTTTAATTGATAATCAGAATTGCCCGAAGCTTTATAATCAGCAAGAAGTAATGCGGCAAAGGTGACATATATCATACAGATAATAGATAAACATGGATCATCTACAGATGCACCACTAGTACCATAAAATATCAAATGGTCCACTTGGTGGTTGTATTGGTCCGACAAATATCACTCTCGAATTCTTTTGCATGAATAAAGGGATTCACATCAACCTTGTTATAGAAGGTTTGATAATGAGTTTTCCTTGTGAACAAGCTTCACAATTATAATCTTTGGACAACAATACCTTTGTATCCTTTAAAGGGTGCCCTTTTGTATTCTAGATTATTCTACGCATCATTGTAGCGCTAGGGTGACCAAGGCGATCATGCCATAATCCAAACTGATCAGGATTTACCAATCTCCAAGATATGGTGGAGTAGGTTTCAAACTACTTTAATCATGACACAATATTAAACCCATAGAAGAAGCTTCTAGCTTCCTCATGGATGGTCTTCAGCCCATCTTATAAGAGGTAATACCAATATATTCTTTATTTTGCTCATAAATAGTCTCAACATGTGGTACCCATTACGGCGCACATCTTTGAAGCTAAGTAGATCCTTGATCTACCGCTAGAAATGCATTCTCAATATGTGATGGTACCTGGGAAAACAATTGTAGGTATTCTAAACCATCAATAATCTAATAGGATCAGATATTGTATGACATGTGTCTTACGTAATGTCATACTCGAGAAAAGTGTCTACTACGAAATATGGTATGCGTTGATGCACTATCAAGCAAACAAACATCTTCCTTTTTCTCGGTGTTTTCCATTTGCATTTATGCGTTGACAACTTCAAGAGTCAAGTATCATAAAATTTTCATATTGGGCTTATGTGGTCAAATAAAATTTCAAAATAATAAATATTATATCAAGTCTATAAGCATTTCATTGCATAACCATATTAAAGAACACAAAAAGGTAATACATTTAAAGAAAAAACAACTATAAAAGAAATTATTATAATCATAAAATTCAAATCTAAGATGTCATCCACCACCCGATGTTTGCGAACAAAGTAATCAAAGGTCCTCAGAAATCGTAGACATCTGTGGATGCATTTGCTACTTCAGAGCTAAGAGGAGTCCCACCAACGAGATATTGTTGGCTCGGGGTCAAAGGGTTATGGCGCAGGGATTAATTTCACGATGGAGATTCACCACACGCTGTCCGTATTTTTAAAGATGCATGGTATAGATCAACAAAGTGCTTCGCGCATGACAAGTACGTGACCAGTTCGGCCACATGCCACAACGATGGCAAATACTTTCATTAGTCACCTTCTTGGCTTCTTCTCTTTGTCATGATTTGGGCCAAAGTTAGGATTTCTAGGGTGGTTAAGCTCGCACCCCTTCGGGATTATATTCTTGCTCGCATTAGCCTTTAAATGGCCAATAATTTTTTCGTAGCTCAGATAAAGCCTGTGCAATGCTTGGTTTGAAGTCTAAGATCATGATTTTTGAGCGAAGAATTCATTAGTTTGTTCAGTGAGAGCACACAACTAAATCAGAGTATGTAGCAAATTGACGCGTCGATATTGGTCATGCAATACAATATTCGAAAGCATTGAAGGTGGAGAAAGTTTTCTACCGCCCGCACGTTGAGCTTGATACCGCATAACTCAAGCAGAGAAACAATATCAAATAAAGCGGAGTTATAGTCAGACACTGATTTAAAATCTTATAGTCTGAGATTTTGCCATTCATATTATGCTTAAGGAAGGATAACAGTCTTAGTATGATCATACCTAATATTCAACCTCCACAAGGTTTGAGTCTCAACGGATAAATATTGAGTTCCAGTTTCCTCATGCAAAATGACCGACTCGAATAAAAATCGTTGCATTTGCTTTTATCTTTTTGCATTTGAGGTCTGGCTCTTCTCGTAATCGCCTAGCAAGATTCATTTCGAGGTGCATTTCATGTCAAGGCACTGTGATAGATAATTATTTCCACTCACTGAGGATGTGGAATTGGGCTTTTTAATATTTGCCATAATTCTTGCAAAACAAATGGAATCCTTAAATTAATTAGAAGGATTTTCAAATATCCACCGCCACTTCAGAGTGTATGATACTTTAGGTTGGAAAAATTTGGGCTTCAAGCCAAGAAAGAGAAAAAGAAGAATTGATAGGAAGAAGATGAAGTATGTTTGATTAATAAAAAAAAATACTCACCTTGCACAAAATATTTACTCAATTGGTAGATCTTCGTGCTGATAACGTATTGTAAAATATTGCGTTGCAAGAATATAATAGAGAGATTAAGAAGAGAAAATAAATAAGCACCAAAAAGATTATAGAGAAGTCGTAGAGAGCAATTTTATTTCACTTTCATTCTCTTATATACATCGACAGGAGAGGCATTCATACAGAGAATGGTTACGATCAAGCAAGTTATAATAGGGTACATCAATATGGCATGATGTATATAGGTTACGAATGTATAGATTACAAATGTGTAGGTTACATTGAATATAATGAATATTCATTCATGTATTTTATAACATAAATGAGATTATAAAATACATTAAAAAATCTTTTATCTTCATAATTTTTATTTAAAATTTGAATTTAATGAATATTAAAGATTATAAAAAGAATTTAGGTTTTATTATGGTAATTAAAATTTTTTAATTTTATTATTAATTAAAATCCCAATACAAATATTTTTATTTTTTATTTTAACCTAAATAGATTTTTTTACAATGATGGATAAAATAAAACATATATATTATTTTAATAAAATAAGATATTTATGTAAATATCATGTTGAAAATATTTATTCGTGTAATAATTTTTTTTTTACATTTGTAATAAATAGTATTTTAATAAATGTACTGAAATAAAAACATTAAGAACACAAAAAAATACTAAATTTATAGTACAATAACTATGACACCCTAAACTGGGGTCCCTTGACAACCCACAACCCGTAATTTTAGTTGATTTCGGGTGACCCAATTATACACAAGGTCCCTTATCTGTGATCCATATTTTCATAAAAATCAGGCAGCTTTGCTCGCATAAATTCTACCCCACATACAACCTATATAACAATATAATCATAACTCATCCAGGGTTTCAATAGAAGTAGTATTTACCACATAGAGTCCATCTATCCATATCCCCAATATACATCCCTTTACCATGACTCATTCATTCATATTTAAATCTAAAATATGGAAATAAAATGCTTAATTACAATCCGTAAGAGTTTGATCACGCTCCTTACCATATCATACTCGACTATTTAGGACAATAGCCCTCTGGGTAATAATTTGTGCAATTATAATTCTTTATGTAAAATACTTTTACAAAGGAAATATCAAGGCCACACATCGTCTCCTTCATAATCACCGAATTCGTCGTAGTCACGTTTCCCTATATACCCTACGTAATTCGATAGTCCTACAACTGAGCGAGCAATGCCCAATAGAAAATTCTCCTACAAAGGCTACTTCCCGCCTAAACGCATACGCACAGATACATAAAAATCAAATCATATTTCATATAAATCATGCAATCCTATATGGAATGTTCTGTGTCATACATGAGATGAGACTCCTCATGTCCATAATTCGAGTACCGACCGACTCCCTCACACTTGCAACGCCAAGTGTGAAAAACCAGTCATTGGTGTTTCATCCAATGACTTAAACCATTGGACAACCCTCCAATTTTAATTTATCAAACTCGCTGCTCATATAATTCACATCTTTTTTTCGAGGTGACACATCAAGATTGTCGTGCGCCTTCCGACATTTTTAAGGGTTTTCACCCGCTTGATCATGCGTTCTAACCGCATATAAATTTGGGTCTTTCACACTAGGGGGGATACACCCCATTCGCTACCCTCAAACACATATAATTTATATTTATCGCTTTATACAACCTGCTAGCCTTCGATTTTAGACGTGGCTTACTTCAAGCTCACCACATCTACCAAGAATGGTAACACAAGAATATGCACTCCACACCACTGACGCTGACGCTGACAAGCAGATACGAATGCAACACGTCATTTCATGTTACGCCATGCTGTCTAACATTTATAAATTTCGAATAATTATATTTCCTCCATATAATTTTCATTCATCACAATTTTCATGTTAATACATCATTCAAGCACATATTAACATGATTTTTACACACAACAACATATTATTTATTTTTTTCAACAATACACACAAAATTGCTCAAATCTCGGACTCATATAAAATAGGACACATCTTGGTCCCTTCAGTTCGGTCACCGACTTGTCATGGATACCAAAACACACCACAAAACCAAGACATCATCCCGGATTAAACCAAACTTAAACCTAGTCCGATCATTCTACATTCTAAAATTTTCAATATTCGCCTCCCAAAATATTGTCGTCATGACTGCTCGCAATACCCCGAAAATTAAATAACAGTCCATAAATTCCTAAAAATTTCTACACTAAGTCCCAAAAATTTATGACTGAAATTTATGGTCTCTCAAGACCTCTTAAAAAAAACCCCAAGTCATTAAATGACTTTTAAGTTACAAATAACTCAAACAGAAAAAAATTCTTACCTCAAGTAAGCTTCACTTAAACTCCAGATTTGATACCCACGTATAACTCTCGACGCATGACCGATTTTACCTTTTACTCGACAAAACCTACGATCTAATCGTTTGAATCTGTGGTAGGTTTTAAGAAGACTTCTCTTTCTAGAAAAAATTCTCACGCCCTTCTCCGTCTCTCATCTCTCATTTTCTTCCTTTTGGCTTTTCCTTTTTTTTCTTTTTATCCTTTTTTTTAAATTTGAATATATGGCTCACATTGGACCATGTGTCCATCTCTCATTCATATCCATTTTTATCTCAAAACAATTTATTTATTTTCAATTTAATTTATTTTAAATGAACTTAGTTCAAGCCATTTTCTGACTTTCTAGATTTTCGTAAAAAATTGTTCATATAATCACTAATGACCTAGAAACTCGTAAAAAATTTCGATTATCTCGTAATTCTAATGCAAATTTATGTAGTCACTATATTTCGCATGAATTTAACAAGAATCGCTATTATCCGAGATCTAAAGCACTTTTGCGCTTTCTAAACCATTCTGACAATTATTATTTTATCATTTTTCCTGAAAATTACTAATTTTCTCGGGTTTTACAATAACAATTCTCAGAGAACACCAAAATAGTGTTATCTATCTTTTTCAAAATTATTTTCAAAAACAATTTTAAAAAATAGGAATCAAATTGGGCTTAAGATACTATTTGTTTTTTTGTCTTTCTTCTATATATATTATATATATAATTAACCTTCGATCAATTACTTCTAATCAACTATTTTATCAAATAGTAATTTATAATCAACTATTCGTATCGACTATCAATTAAACCAAACATGCACTCAAAGGACAGTCCATTTTATTTTAGTTTTATTTATTTATTTATAATTTAGATTTGTGTTTGGTCCCGCATTTTCTAATTAAAAAAAAAAACCTCCATGTAAGATATGATGTGTTGCTCCTACTACCACGTGGCTAATTTCAAGGCGGATAAAGTACCTACACGTCAACAGGCCTTTTTATTTACTTATTATTTTTTGTTTCAAAGTAAAAATATTTCCCGCTTTTTTCTCATTCATATGATCGGTTTTTTCAGATTCCCAATTGGGTTGGAGCCGATTGCAAGGTCAGATGTCTCCGAACCCTAATTCAAATCTGAAATTTTGATTCTTGTATTGAACTCATACATGTATTTCGATTTTGATTTTATCAAATGGAATGCTCACGAAGGAGAAGAAAACGGAGAGCAATACGTAGTACGTATTTTATTCATAGGAAATTCATCGAAATAACAACACTAACAGAAGCAGATGACATTGATGCTGTATGTTCTGCATTGATACGCGTTCGTAGAAGAAAACTAAATTAGAACAGCAGAGCGGAAGATAGATAGATAGATAGACTTGCTAATGCATCTTAGAACGGGAACTTAGAACGGGAATAGCAAAGGATCGTTCTGGTCCGCTATCCGAATTTGTTGCTCAGCGGAGCTTCAGATTCATCATCCTGCATGTCAGATTAATGAGAAAAAGACGAAGAAAAATTCGATGTTAGTTAGTAAGAAAGAGATCATATTATTTGTGCTAAGAAAAATTGTAGTACGTAGTGCTGAATAATTGTGAATAAGAAAATTTGTGATATTTTGCCGTAGGAAGGACCAAAAGGGGAGGAAATGAGGTGTAGGATGTAGTTAAAACCATTACAGGAAAGCCACGTGAAAAGTGCATTCAAATTAAACCCATATAGAAAAGACTAGAGATATATGATGATTTTGTAGATGGAGCTTTGTCGGGGATCAATGTGTTTTGTTAATTATGTTTCTAAATGGCATCTGGCTGCCTTATACAGGCTATCAGGTGTTCATTACAATTTATATCACCAAAGTATATACTATTGTTGTGATATGACTTGGTGATGAGATTGGTTGCTGATGTTGAATGTTTATGGTTTCAGGGACATAGCGAATTGGGTTGTGTGCAAACATGGTAGTGGTGATAATCTAAGACCATTATGAAAGGAAATTGTTACAGATAGAGAGGTGTATCATGTATGGTGACTTTGTGTTGTGAGAACTGGTTGAAGGAATTGTTTGTGCTATGTATTCTACCTCTTTTCCTGGTCACTCAGGTTGGAACGGCCGCTGGCTCCAGTAGTTGTGTATTTGGGGAAAGGGACTTTGTCGGAGTCGATGCTCTTGATATCCTCAACAAGGATCTCATAGTGCCTCTTCACTTCCTCTGCAGTTTTCCCACCAACTGCTCTGGCAACATTATACCAGCGGTCAGGGGTGTCCTTGTCATACACCGCAAGCGCCTCTTCAAAGGCTTTGTTTTGCTTGGCAGTCCAGGATGAACTGGAGCTGCGGGAGGACATTGAGCTGGATGCCATTTCTTAGGGTGGGAATTGGGATTGGTGTTAGGAGGAACACTTTAGAAGGTTTATGGGTGTACATGTAAAGGTGGTATTGAGTTGAGCTAGTGCAGGAGCTTGCAAGAGCTGATGAAACTGAGGTCAAGAATATTGAGAATGATGAAAAGAGTTGAGCAAGAGTACTCTATTCAAGAGATGCTATGTGCAAAGGAGGTGTCAATGCCTTGCTATTTATGCTTCATGGCTCGACGGCTGAGGTACGTTAATTAGCCTTAAAGGTTGCCAAAATGTAAATAGATTTCTTTGATTGCCAACCACAATAAGTGAGATAAAGTGCAAAGCAGAAATAAACGTATCTCCCAATTACTTTTCTTTCTTTTTCTATTTCATTTTGTTAAAGTTTTATTCTTACAAAAAGAAGGAAAATTCAAGTCTTTTTTTTCTTTACATAAAATACCATGTCCTGTAAGGAATGATTCTCTATCAAGCCATATGTGAGGAAGTAAATTCTGCCAGAGTTATGGTATTTGAAATCAAAATAATCCTCATGTTTGCAATAAACTTGTTGGCAAATTTATGCACTGCTCTGTAGGAAATGCCCACTCCTTTGATTATCATAATTTATGTGGATTTGATTTGAGAAATAGAGATGTTCAATGTGAATGAAGGAAAAGGAGGAACCCAAGGTAAATTCTCTCCCATATGCAACAATCAATATGTTTACTATCTCCTGGAATGTGACATTCGCCTCTATGCCTTAACAGAGTTGTATTAGATAGCATAACAAAACAAACCACATTTCCGCTGAGTGAGCCTGTTAACTACTTAGTATCATAAAAAAAAATTGATTTGGTTTGACTGATTTTAATTTGCCTCTGATATTCTATTATCAAAATGACAGTGGATGATTTTTGCTTATCAGAAGGCAGAATTCATTGTAATGATTTGATACTGGGAGATGAAGTGGTGGATCCCAACTGTTTCACAATGCCAATGTGGCCTCACAAAAACTGAAGCGGTAGAAAAGGCCAGGATATGGAAGTAGGAGGTGATGCCTATCTGAAAAAAGGGTTTCCTACGTGTTTTATTCTCTTCCTTACATGGTCTTACAATGTTGCTAAGACTTATAACCGACAGTAGATCCAGTGATAGTACCAAAACTTTGTTACTTTCACATGCATGCCACAGTTCATGGTATTGTTTCACCTTGGAGTCCTTTAGCTAAAGAATCTTTATGATATTCTCTATTACATGATATCTTTTATGTGTACATTGTCCTGAACAACATGCCAAGAACTCTAGGTAGTGCTGGCCACTATTAGATATCCGGTACAATAATTATAATGTGCTTTTTTTCAGAAGAAGAAGGTCCACACGTGTTACCTTTTGCAGTTGGGACCCCCACCTGAGTGCTGGGAATTTTTCGCAGTTCGGGAGTCAGGATATTTAGCTTTTGTTACTGGTGTGTATGATTGCTTAGACTAAAATTTTTGCCCGCCCATTATTCAAGAAAAGAATGACTTTGTACTCATTGATTGGTACATGTACTTTTAGGTTTGTTTTTATAATCCATTTTATATTTCCCAGAGAACTGCTATTGATATCCTCAAAGTTGAATGGGAGCCTCAATAAATCTTAATGCTATTTTGTAAATGAAGAACCGATTTATGGATTCTAACTCTTTTGCCTTAGCCTCACCATATATATATTACAGCCACTTCCTTATCATTGTCAATGTTTGTGTCTTATCAACTTCATGAATTAATTAATATAGAATGGATAACAACACCATACTTTGGTAGGATTGATAAATAAATTAGAAATGTGATGTGGAATTCATGGCCACTTCTACATGATTAATCATATCATCATAGATTAAGGAGAAATATATTCTAGGTCTTGCAGATGAGGCAAAAGCAATTTGAAAAGTAAAAATTTAACAAATATAAAGAATAATCATTTTGTGATAATCAGAAAGATTATTACTTTCTTTGTCAAACACATTCAAAGTAATCATTGAGGTATATGAGATAAAGACCACTACATATAGCGCAAGGATAACCAGAAATGATTTGTTTTGTTGCTGTTAGCTGTTACTACCATGATATGCTGGTCTCGCTTGGTTCATATAGTTACACCCTTTTATTTTATTTTTAACTCGTTATAGGATACATTTTCTATTGTTTTACTGTCGTTATTTTTGCTATCCTCTATTAGGAGAAAAGTTTGATTTGAAGTTCGCATTTTCTTAGTGAACAAATTATTTGAGTTTCATTTGTCTCATATACTGGTCTATTCTTGTTATTTGTCAGATGATGGTGATCTACACTTGTATCCTAACTATATTTGTGTAACTCATGGGGTGATCAACATGGCACTAATTTGCGAATCTTCTATTCAGCCAAATGCAAGAGTAACTTACAGAGTTGCTTTCCTCCATGCTAAATCACAGAGACATTAATGCAACCCATTTTAGTGAAGATTATATGAAAAGATTAATGCTTTTTGTAGTTTTAATCCGGTCCATTTCTCTGTTTCTCAATTAGGCCTAATGCTATCTTATTAATAGAATTCTCAGTACACAATACTGTGGTCTAGTAGCATATCACTATTTGGAAGTCCTATTGATTAGTAGTGTTATTAGTTTAAATCAGAGCTTCTTATATATCATCGTATTGTTATTATTGAAACATGCAGATTATTGAGGTTCTTTCCTTTGAGCTAAATTCGTATTCATATTAATGCAAATTTGGTTCAATGGTATGATATATTGAACACTACTGCTGGGTATTTACATTTTAACATTTTGCAAGTTAATTTTTTCTGTTAATTCTACAAGGCTTATAAACACATGTTGCCTGGATTAGGTCTCATGAAAACTAAATATCTGTATGGAACAGAAATCCAAGTGACTATCAGATTGTATAGGTCGGCTGAGCTGATACCATATAGCTGGGCTGCAAGTTGTCTACACTCTAGAGTAGCCCCAACTCTAGTGCTCAAGGTTGTGTAAAATCATGCAGAATATGGCTTTAGTCTATTCACTACTGTAATCCAATGAAACAACCATCAAAATTTGAGTTAAAAAGGAATAAAATGAAGGGAGCAGAAAGTTTGCGTAATTGAAAAATGGGGTATACACTGTGCCTTCGAAGTATTGATATTGCTGTTGTGTCCTTCGTGTTGCCAAAGAAGTTTAACATGTGTTGCTTTTAACCCACTAGGAACTTCTATGGAGCTGAAAAATTAAGAATTATGTAAATTCTAGTATCTAAAAATAAGATGATGTTCTAGTAGTAGGAATAATCTGTTCCCCTAATCCTTCACTTGATTTTATCATTAAATGGTGAAACAAGTGACTCATGTCATTCTGCTATATTCTTCCTTACAATTTGGAATTCCCATTGTGAATGATGAGAGCAATTTTCTTACTGGTAGTGAACTATTACAGTTGGATACATTGTAAAATGAAAGTGGCCCCAATTGTCGTTGTGCAGCAACTCGTCATGGGATTCCGATCGCATGTAGTGGGGTCATGCATCATTGGTTGAAAATTACTTATGCAACTTTCTAGGAATCTGTACGAAAAGAGTGATGCCTTGAGATACGCCTTCCCAATGATATTAAGAATCCTTATCATCCAATCCCTATCTCCTCTAGAGCGTAATATCTGTGGATTCTTCTGTAAATGCGTGTGAGGACTATTCATCTTCTGCCAGTGGTCCTTTCTTACAAGTTGAAGAAGTTGGGTTACATTGCACCTAATCATTCCATAATTATAACTGTGCTTAAGACGTTTTATAAACACAATGGGTTGCTCTATATATGATATATGTCTTCATCAAGATTGAACACTTATTATTTGCCACAGAAAAATAAGAATCTTCAACTTTTGTTAGGAGGGGAAAAGTTCCAATGATTATGCCTAGGCACTGTCCCACCTGACATATAAAAGCAAAAAAGATATATTTAAAGGAATCTTCTAAACATTTGGGGAATTTTAATTAGTGGAATTTAGATTTAAAACATTTTGACAGCTTTAATGGAGGGCATGACTCCAGAAAGCAGCTTGGAATTTCTAGAAAATGAGAGATCTGTGAAACGACCCAAGTAGTTAAACCTTTGGGCTTTATTATTAAACTGGGTCTTGGCATGTGGGTGCTGCATTTCTGTAATACTCTCATGTTGAGGAGAATTATGCAGTGGTACACTTTCTGTGTGACTGAGATCTGTACAAACCCCCCAATGTATGATAAGCATTTTTGTTTGTGTGTGTGTGATTCTAAGAGGTAATCCAAAGCCATTTAGAAAGGCTTTAAGTTGATATATGTATGTGGCTAGTAGAAGTTGGATAAGATAGAAAATTACGGAACGAGAGCCAAGAAAAAGGAAAGAAAAAAATAAAAATGTAACAGATAATTACCATGTGATCAGTTTGGAGTATCACCAATCATTACTCCGTATTGGTTGTATTTACCAACTTGATATCAGTTTTCGAAAGATCATGCTATGAGTATTAATTAGAATGACTGGGGTTGAGGATTGAATTCCTTTCAGTTTCTAACTGTAATTAGACTACATACATACATCAATTATGCAAAACTACTTTGAAGAGTCAAGGAGATCACAAGATATTGTAAGTATGGATCTGTATCCTCATGCTGATCCTCAATTGTCATTCTCTTAAAAGGGTAGTCCAGGTCAATGATTTGCTTTGTCTCCTGGTTCATATATTCTTTATTTTTATTTTCGGGTTATTAATTTTTATGAATGGAATAGTGTTCTCTAACATGCCATTTGTCTCTAGTTTGTCCTCTTGAATTTTTGTTACTGATTATCCTCCTGTGTACCTTCTGCCTTCACTAGAGCACATACATGGAATATCTTATCACCACAGGACCTTAACCAGATACCTCTATAGCATTTGCACTTCCTTTTTCCTTCTATTGTTTTGAACTTTTAGTTATGTTTACTCATGATTGGGCTTAATCCATTTGCACTTTTCTTCCTTTCGATCCCTAATTTAATTCTTAACTTGCTCCTCGTTTCAAGCTTCAACACTTCGATTATAAATACGTGATGCTCCTCACTTCAAGTTACCAACGAAAATCAAAGCAGCTTATTTTTCTTCACAACTGCATTCTGCATAAACACGAGAATCAAATATTCGGCCTTTGAAAATTTGTTTTACTTTCTTTCACTCTACAATCTTGTAACTTAATCGTTCCATGGAGGGAATAATTGTTGCTAGAACAAGAGTTTCTTTTAGGGCTGAACACCAGGATTAGATTATTCATTAATCGTGATTGCTAATGAAGATCAAACAAGAAAATCTTTAAGGTTTATCACTGATTCATTACTAAAGTTTGTTTTTTCTTTTTTGTTCATTTTCCCTCTTTGTTTTCTGTGGACATTCTGTGTTGCATTCTCTTTTTATTTGGGCTTATTTCGGTGATTTTCCATGGAGTTCAAAGATTAGAAAGATAATCCATTATGAAATGATGCCAAGATTTACCCTTCCCGCTGTAGACATTTTCTGCACTTCCATATTTACTTGGGAGTTGGGACTATAAAGTTGTTTTGCCCTTAGATAAATCGCATGTCTGAGAAAAGCCTGCACTAACCATCTGAAGTGTAGCTTGTTCAAGAGGATATTTGAGATTGTCAAGTTCCCAAAATCTTAGGGTCTGTTTGTTTACCTGTAAAAACAAATATAATGCTGAAACATAAAGCGATAAATTTGATTTTTTTTTTTTTATTTCTTTCGTTCGGAAAACACATACAAATAAACACTTAATTAAGAGACAGTATCAGCTTAGTCTCCAACATGTTTTCCGTTTTCAAAAATCGTTCTCAAAGACAATTTTAAAAACACGAACCAGCAGTTCTTAGCCACCACACCACTATTTAGAATAGAGATAAATATCTTGTATAATGATGACGGGCTGTGGATGATAATCAAGGTTTAATGTGGGTGAAGAATTTAGAGCGAATCAACATGCATGTAAGAGTACAAAGGACTTGTTGGCTATGATATGCTCTTTAGTCTTTAGACCTCCACTTTAATATCATCAACTCATGACATTTTCTATGACTAGAAGGCCACAGTTTCATTTGGCAACATTGCTTGGATGTTGGTGGAGTGAACTAAAACAGAACTCGTGCTATATTTATATCATACCTTGCTGATAAACACCAATCCTTGATTTTGATGATTCAAATATTTGACATTTTGAGAGTTGCATTCTTTTTCTGAGTATGCAGGCAAATCGCATGATTGAACCATTTGATATTGATATTGATATTGTTTGAGATCTGTTTCGGTTCCTCATACAAAAGCAGATGATTATCTTTTGTCCTTTTCAAACTTATGCTGCCCTGAAAATTCTGGATTGTGGGAATCCTACTGGACCAGACTGAAAGAAGTAGGGTTTCTCAGATGATTTTTCATGGCCATGCACCAAGAAACAATAGTGTGAGCTTCCATCATATCCAACTAATAAGGTAACCCGTAATTCCAGCCTACTTGGGCTCACGAAAATTTTCAACCTATCCAAAATTCTAATACGAATTCAACGATTCTAATCTTTAGCTTTCATTTTCGTAAATACGCTTCAGACTAATTCTAATAAAAAATAATGCCATTTTCAACCCCATTTTATTAATTTCTATTAATTTAATTAAACAAAGCTGAAACGGCTTAATTGCTTTTCTTCTCGATTCATATATAAATGCCGAAAATAAATAATTCATTTTATGAAATTTCGTTGCCTTATTCTCGTAATTAAACGCGTTTTCCTCGCTTCAAGTCACTGTAGTAAAACGTAAAATTTTTTACCTACTAAACAAGTGACCTTACAGATCATAAAACCTGATTTCACTACTAATTATGAAATATGATTGCTTTTCGTATACATATTGTGCGTTCGTCTTTAATCTAATGAATTTAATGAATCTTAGCAACCTTTAAAATGTATTTACACAGTTACAAGAAACTCATTGCATATAATATAATACAAGAACTTTTTCTCCAATCCCAGATATGACAACTATTTATAGAGAGAGCTTCTTTTAAATGTGTTGGCATCCTAGGACTTAGAGCAGTTAAAAACTATATGAGAGAACCTGGACCTTGAGCCCGTTTCAACCCTAGAGCATTCAAGAAATAAAAAAATACTAAAGAAAACGATTTTCTCAAAGGTTTGATTTTATTACAAAATATGTTAAAATCAAATATAATCAAAATCGGCCAAAATTTTACATATTGTTGCAAATTTCTTAGTCCTTATATATAATAGAAAGAAAAATAAAATGTTTTACAAATATATAGAATTAATTTATTAAATTTAAACCTTTTTTTTTATTTTCCAAATTTCTTTTGAATGTGGTATCCAAAAGAGAGTTAAAACTTACTAATATTTTGTAAAAATAGTTATGCTCCATTTGGAACCCATAAAGGAAAAAAAATAATAAGAAAAATTATTTTCTCATGGTTGGTTTCACCATTTAAAATATAAAAAGGAAATCATATATGATCAAAATTTTACATATTTTTAAATTTTTTAATCCTTGTGCAATAAAGAGAAACAAATAAAATAAATATGACTAAACTTATAGAATTAATTTATAAAGTTTAAGACTATTTTTTATTTTCATCCAAATTTTCTTTCCCTCAATTTTTATTTTTATTTTTTTCCTTAGTCAAAATAATTTTCTAATCATTTGAGAAACAAAATTAGTCAAAAGCCCTTGAGGGTTGGGCTGTAAGATTTAAGGCCCAAATAAAATGGGTCAAATTGGCCTGACCCATTGTGGGTTTTGTCTGGATTGGCCTGATTGGTCTGAAATATTTATTTAATTTTTTTTATATAACTAGCTTAATAATTTATATAGTCAAATTTGATGTTTTGGCCTTGAACATATAGTCAAATCTCTATTTTTGTAGTATAGGGTTTTAAAAATAATTATTACTATTACAATTATAATATATGATTAATATGTTAAACTTTGTTTTTTAACTATTTTATTTTCAATTTTTAAAATGTAACTTCTTTAATATTATTTATATGATTATTAATATTTAAAAAATCTTGTATGAAAAATTATGAATACATCCAAATTAAATAAATTAAAGTTTTAATATTGAATCTATTTATTATCTCATTAATCCTCTATTTTAAATATTTGTAATTTTATTTCTTTGTATTGGTCTCTAAAATTTTTTAATCTTATTTTTTATAAAAATAAGTTGTACTAATCTATAAATTAAATTAAATTTAATAACTAAATTATCAATATATTTTAAATAATTTTATTACTTATACTAGTGTTAAAAACAAAATATTGTTATTTTTAATATAATTAACAAAAAATATAAACTTATTTATTTCCTAATACATTTATATCTTCTACAAGATGAATTTTCAAACAAATATGATATTTCATTATTATATGGTTGAGATATTATTTTTGAAAAATATTTTTTTTCCAAATATAAATGAAATTTATATTATTAGCATTCAAAATTTAATTAATAGATGATGATGATGGTCAATTAGCATCAGATGATTACATCTTTTAATATAGAGTCACATGATATTATTAAATATAACGAGGATGATAAATGAAGATTGGGGAAATATATGAAATTTCATTCGATACTTTCAAGTTTTTTTTCGTAGACAAGCATAAGCTGTTATTTTATTATTTTTAAGATATTTAACTAGTTAGTTTGATACTTTAATATAACAATGTTCTGAACATTATTTATTTATTTAAGTTTGTTTAATATTATTATATTGTTTAGAGTCAATTATCTTATATATTAATTATTATTATATATTTATATATTATTTGGTAAAATTATTATTATTTTTTAGTATTTTTAAAGTTTTAACCCGCAACTCGCATTGATTGAATTGGGCTATTCAAAAGCTAGTCCGAATAGAATTTGGACTAATTAGCCTAACTCATTTGACTGAAACAATAAGGATTGACCTCGTTTACCAAATACGACTCCAAGCCACGAATACGGGAGGATTTAAAGGCTCTTAACAAAGTTAACATACAAGAAAATCTTAAATATGGAATAAGTTATTTTGGTAAGCTGTGTTGTACTAGACTCACAGTCAACAGGTCCAGTACAAGGTGAAAACATTGTTTGAATTTATGAATTTTATGATTAACTATTTGGGTAAACAACTTAATTAAATATTTATGTTATAAAAATAATTAAATATTTATTTTATAAGAATTTAGAAGAGCTTATTTGTAGTTTATTTGAGTTTATCTTCTCATATAGGTACTTTTGATAAAAATTATAAATGTTTGAAAGAGTTTATAAAAATTGCTTTTAAACCTATAAGCCATTTTCAGCTTCACGAAGAAGCTTATTAAAAAAGCTCAAAACATTTTATACGAAAAACTAAAATTAATACTTAATAATAAAATGTCCTTAAAATATAATGAAAAAATATAAAACAACTTTCTGAAAATTTATGTGAAAAAATAAAAATTCTTTGAAAATTATATAAAAAAATTTGAAAATTATATAAAATAGGGTAAAATTTTAAAATTTGTGTAAAAATTCTAAAATATAAACAACTTTCTATTATCTTTAAAAAATGTAAAAATAGGTAAGTTTAAATAAAAATTATTAAAAATATGAAAAAATTTGATAGAAAAAATCTATTGATGACGAAAAATAACGATATTTGATGACGATTTTTTATTTGGGACTACGTTGCATCCACAGAATGGCTTATTTTATTTTGTAACTTAGAATTTTTGTGATGATAGAAAGCACTAATGGTGTTTGTTATTTTTGCTTGTTATTTTGTTTTGAAAATGTTTGTGATGATGAAAAACACTAGTGATGTTTGATTTTTATGTTTAATGTCTTTTCCTTTATTGTATTTTATTATTAGATAAAAACTATAAACAATATCTAGTGAGATATATAATTTTATTTATACAGAGGCTACACATTTAAAAAAGTCTACTTTCAAAGGTGCCTTCCGCCTCAAGAGGTCAGTTGCACTTAAACAACTACAGTAATATTACATCACATTCCAATTTATAGAAAGCATACAAATTAAATATCTTAATGAAGAAAAAAACATATAATATTTTAGTTTTTATAGAGGAAAGTATGGTTCATTAGTTATTTTTTATACTAGATATTACAAGTGAATGATAAATGTTTTCAGTATATAATGAATCTTTACTTTATTTTAATTTTTTATCCTGATTTCATGATATATATATATATATAGTTCTTTAATTATTTAGTTTTTTTAATTTTTTAAACATTATGACAAGTGCTTATTTATCCTAACACTTCAATTTTATAATTTCTTATAATGATCTTTTCAGTCATTTCAGCTATTATAAGTGCTTGAGTAGTAATGCATCCAAACACAAATAATTTATTAAATAAAATATTTATGACATAAGCTCTTATAAAATAAGTGTTTAATTAAGATGTTTACCCAAACAAGGCCCTTATATCATAAGTATTTTATCTAATGAGCTATTTGTGTTTGGATGCATTACAATACAAACACTAATAACAACTTAAATTACTAAAAAGACTATCATGAACACTTATAAAATTGGAATGTTTGAATAAAAAAGGACTTGTCATAATTTTTAAAAAATTAAAAAACTTAAAACTAAAAAACTAAAAATTAAAATTATATATATCATGAAACTATGATCAAAAATTAAAAATAAAGCAAAGATTCATTATATACGAAAAACATTTATCATTCAAATGTAATCTATAGTATAAAAAATAGGTAATAAGTCATTCTCTCATCTTCACTTTTGTTTCATATGCATCAAAGAAATTATAAAAACTAAAATATTCTAGGTTTTTTTTCTTCATTAAAATATTTGGGATGTTTTCTAAAAAATTGGAACATGATGTACTACCATGAGCTCATAGTTATTTAAGGCAAGACCGAGTGCAAGGCAATAATTTCAGACGCTGAATTTTTTTAAGTAATGTACACCATATCTAATATAAGTAAAAATTGTAACACCCCAAAATATATTCCTAAGTCGCTGACATACATATTTAGGGTATTTTGTGTTTAATTTGACTGTTTATCAAGAATGCTAACTGGAAACGAGACCCTAAAGTTATAAAACTCAAGGACAATTTTTGTAATTGGTCCAAAAGGGGCTTAAAAGTCCTAATGTGAAAAGATTTGGGCCAAAGATGAAATAAATGAACTGAAATACAAATGGTCAAACATGGAGGGACATTTTTGCAAATAAAGGAAATTAACCCAAAAATGGGTTTTGTTGGAGGGCCAAACATGGCCTTATCAAATCCATGGGATTTAAAGACCAATTTGGTCTCAAAATGAGGGGAGAACCGGATGGGAGAAGGAGAAAAGAAGAGAGGAGGAAGAGGAAGAGAAGAAGAGGAGCCAAGATCAAGCCAAACAAAGCTCAATTAAGGTATGGATGCTTGGATTTTGGTATGGAAACTCACCTTGTTTAAGAATCCTATGAAATTATGCATGAATTTCCATGCTTTGATGGTTATCCTCTGCCCAAATCTAGGGTTTTTGTTAGGTTTCATCTAACCCAAAATTTTATGTCAAGTAAGGTGGGTAAACCCCATACTAAGCACAAGTAAATTTCATGAAATCCCTCTCGAGGATGAATCTATGGTTAATAGAGAGTGACTGAGTTAGTTTAGAATAAACCCTAACTAATCCTCATGTCTTGTTTGTGTATGGGTTATAACCCATATTAGATGGTTTGAAGAAACCAAGGGAAGGAATTTTGAAGAAAGATATGAAATTGGAAAGAGAATTGAATAGTGCGATTCCAATGTGAATTGAAAAGATTAGATGTGTGTCGTGGATGGCAGAAGTGATCGGGGATCAAACATATGGAAAATGGGAGAAAAACACCCATTCTCGGGCACTTTCGGGGATTCCTACCGGTAGGGACTTAAGTCCCACTAGAGAACTTCGGTTCCTCGGGGTCATTTTGGCCAAGTCCCACCCAGAGGACTTAAGTCCTACCGGTAGGACCTCGTCTCCGGTTTTCCGCCAACCAGCTGTATTTTGGCCATAACTTCCTCATTTCTTATCCGATTTGAGAGGATTCAAGTGGCTACGTAAATAGACTTCATGAGAACCAAACTTAAGAGGTGTTGCATTCCAAATTCTGACTCTATGGTCGAAAATCCACTAAAGTGAGGCTATAAAAGCCCATTTCCTGCATCGCTGATCATAGTGTAGTCCGAGTTGTTTCGGGACGACTGAGTTCCGTAATTCGAATTGGGTGATTCCAGCGTAATGTGAACCCTAATATCTTTAGCTTTTAAATAATTACAAGGACCTAGTGTCAAAATATGAAGTTAAGATCCCGGAAAAATGAGTACTTCAATCTGTCCCTCGGGTAAAATCGGGTAAATCGACTAGTTGGCATGAAATGCTATAACTTGAGTTTCGATGATCCGATCGAGTGATTCCCACTTCGGCAAAGGCATTGGTCTGCAGAAGAATGTTAATATATGAATAAGTGCGTGATTACATGCTCATCATACCTACGCAGATATGGATTACGACCGTCATGAACGCATAAAGTGGCTAACAATGCCCTATTATAAGATAGTGGTTATCAACTCATATAGTTGTAAACTACCTAAGACCGCTTATTAAATGACACAAGACTCCCTGCCTTGATTAGTACTTCTAAGATTCTGATTAGTGCTCCCAAGACTCCCGATTAGTACTTCGGCACTCCGATTAGTGCTCCGCACTCGACAGCACTTCAGACTCGATTGCCTCCGCACCCCGACAAGACTTCCGCAGATCTCCTCGACAAGGTTCGGCACCCCGATTAGCACTCGGCACCCGATTAGTGCTCCCGATCCCTCGATTAGTACTAAGATTCCCCGATTAGTGCTCCCAAGACTCCCGACAAGACTGGTGATTCCGACACGCTACTGACTGCTCCGATGCCATACAAGACTCCCGTTTCGACTACACAAGACTTCAGACCGTAGTATCTTCTGGTACTTATGGTGCCGTGTCTTACTTAATCCGTACATCGTCTAGGAAGTCAAACGCTTATATGATAAGTCTCGAGTTCTAGTACCTACGGTACCCTCTGCCTCTCGATT
Source organism: Tetrastigma voinierianum (assembly GCA_016808115.1). Classification (NCBI taxonomy): domain Eukaryota; kingdom Viridiplantae; phylum Streptophyta; class Magnoliopsida; order Vitales; family Vitaceae; genus Tetrastigma; species Tetrastigma voinierianum. Next base: position 45,596 of record JAEQBH010003966.1, read on the forward strand.
AAGGCCCAGAGCACCTACGGCATCCCTGAGCCTGTATAAGTTCCCGTAGCATCCGCCGCACTCCCGCACCGCATAAGTTTTGTAGTCCACTCGTACTCCCGCATCCGGTCAGTTCCGTAGTACCTACGGTACTTCGCATCCGACAAGTCTTCAGAAGACTCCACGTACCCCCGTCTCTGGAGCATGTCCCGTATCCTAATGTTCTGTAGTACCCTACCGGTACTCCTCGTATTTGATTGCCTCAGAAGACTCACGGCACTCCGAATCCGAATAAGCTCGCTTTATCCTGATTCGCCCGTAGCACCTACGGTACCCCCAGATCCGACAAGTCCTTATCCGATCCGCTCAGAGTACCCACGGTACTCCCCGTATCCGATAAGTCCCGCACCAATAAGTTCCTCACTCAGATCCGATCCTGCTCGCAGCACCTACGGCACTCGTATTTGATAAGCCCGCTCGTGATCGACCGTTATGCGCACTCCACCCGCAACATCCGATAAGTTCCTCGCTCAGATCCGATCCGTTTTGCGCATCTACGGTACTCCCCGTGATCCGATAAGTTCCGCTCAGATCCGACCGCTCCTCGCAAGACCCACCCGTACTCGCATCCGATAAGCCCCGCTCCTCGCATCCGGATTGCCTTGCGCACCACCTGGGTACTCCCAGATCCGATAAGTAAATCGTGACCGAATAGTTATGTCCCGTCTCTCGATCCGCTCAGAAGTACCTACTCGGGCAATTCTCGCATTCGATTAAGTTCATCTCAGACTGTCCTTCCGAAAATCTCTGCACCCAGATTTGACAAGTCCCCGTCTTTGAATAAGTTCCGCACCCACGGGTACTCACTGCCCCGATTAAGCTCCAGTACCCACGTGGTACCCCGTGATCCGAAATGTTCAGAGTACCTACCCCGCAATTCCCGTATTTAATTGCCCCGCTCGCCTCCGACATTTAGTTCCAGAAGATTCATGGTACTTCGTCGAATAAGTCCCGATCTCTGTCTGCAGCACTCATGGGTACTCGCATTTGAATAAGTCCCGTAGCATCTACGGCACTCCCGCATCCGATAAGTCCCGTGATCCGATCCGCTCTGCAGTACCACGGTACTCCCGTGATTTGATAACTCTCAGATCTCAGATAGTCCCCGGTGATTCGATTCGTGTTTCCTTAGCACTCTACTGCATACTCCCGCATCCGTATAAGTCCCAGATTCATCTCGTTTCCGTAGCGACTCCACGGCAATTCCTCTCGCATCCGTGATAAGTCCCGTGATCCTGACTGCTCAGAAGACCCACGGTACTCCCGCATCCAGAGGTCCCGCATCCTGGACCGGGTCTCCAGTACCTACGGGTACCTCAGATCCCGATAAGTCCTCAGATTCGACTCGTTTCGTAGTGACGACGTAATTCCCCGCATTTGATAAGTTCCACCTGTATATGATCCGTTTCCAGTACCCCACGTACTCCCGTATCCGATAAGTTCTGTCTCTCAGATAAGTCCCGTAGGCCCACGGTACCCTCGCATCTATATAGCAATCAGATCCGACTGCTCGTAGTACCTACGCGGTACTTCAGATCGTTAATTCACGACCCGCCATACGCCGTATATGAATAAGTTCCGTCCCGTATCTAACTGCTCGTAGTACCTACTGCACAGTCCCGAACAAGTCCCGATCCTGATATTCAGAGTACCCAGGGCACTCTTGTATCCTGATCAGTCCCGAGCACCCACTCGCACTCCCGCATCTGTTCCGGTCCGTGACCGATCCGCTCGCAAGACTCCACGGCACTCAGATCCGACAAGTCCTCGTATCTCGTATGCTCTGAAGACTACGTACCCTCAGAGCCCCGAATAAGGTCTCAGGAAATACTGCACAGATCCCACGATAGTTCCGTAGCACCTTAGGGTACCATCCGAATAAGTCCTATAGGCCACTTCGGTACCCAGATTCGCATGTCCAGATTCGATTGCCTTCGTAGTACCTACGGGTACCCCCAGATTTGACAAGTTCGCCAAGGCATAAGTTCTCAGACCCCACGGTCCCAACCGAAATAAGCCCGCAGGTATAAGTCCCGTATAAGAATAAGATCTCCGTACCTCCTAATGGAGTCCCTAATGTTACAAGTACTATATTTCAAGCCCGCGATATGAATGCAGTACTTCGGAGACTGTTATGGTTATACACTTATTATAATTGTGTATATGCATGTGTGTATCCTGTGATGTTATAAGAAATGCTTCCACTTGCCGCAGTTTAGCACGGGTTTAACCGTAGGTACGTGGAGAAGACATCCAAAGACTTCCGCATACACCGGGCCAACACACTCAGAAGGGTTCACTACACGTAGGTTCCATGCTCGATGGTAATGTAAAAGTTCGGCTTTATCAGAATGGGACCCGCTTATATGTATATAATTTTGATCATATAAGATGTGGGCTTATACCCACTGTGTGCCACGGGCTTTTAAAAAAATCGTCAAGAGTCCCATTCTAAGTCTTCGAGACTGAACCCGCTCGGATCCTTTAATCTGGGTCGAACCGGATTCGGGCGTGACAAGCGTGACGAGCCTAAAGTTTAGCGTTTCGATAAGTCTCAGATTAAGGATGTACCACATGTGTCGTGTCGTCTAATGCTGACGTCTCATTCCGTATATCGACTTTCAGAATTGAACAAGTATCCATCCGTGCCTCGAAAGATTAAGACAAGAGATTTAGTTCTGATGGAGCTTTGATGGCTCAAGTCAGAGTCACGCTCCAACCTCTGTAAAAGACAGGAAAAGAAATGATCTGATAAAGAGCCTGCACATGCTAGAGTATGAATTTCGAGGACGAAATTCTTTATGTGTGAGAATCAGAATTCTGTGTAATATACCCTGGGGCCAAGCTTTCGACATATTTAAAGGTGATTGTGTTTCCAATTTGACTGCTTTCATCGCTTAATGCGAAACCGGGAAACGAGAGACTGAAAGTTATAAAACTCAAGGACAATCTTGTAATGTCCAAAAGGGCTTAAAAGTCCTAATGTGAAAGATGATTTGGGGCCAAAGATGAAATAAATGAAATCGAAATACAAATGGTCAAACATGGAGGGACATTTTTGCAAATAAAGGAAATTAACCCAAAAATGGTCTGTTGAGGGCCAAATATGGCCTTATCAAATCCATGGATTTAAAGACCACCTGCCCCAAACGGTGAGAACCGGATGGTATGAGAAAAGCAGAGAGGAAGAGGAAGAGAAGAAGAGAGAGCCAAGATCAAGCCAAACAAAGCTCAATTAAGGTATGCATGCTCGATTTTGTATGGAAACTCACCTTGTTTAAGAATCCATGAAATTATGCATGTAATTTCCATGCTTTGATGGTTATCCTCTTGCCCAAATCTAGGGTTTTTGTTAGGTTTCATCTAACCCAAAAATTTACGCCGCAAGGTGGGTAAACCCGGCTACTACACAAAGTAGCTCATGAAATCCTCTCTCGAGATGAATCTATGGTTATCAGAGGACTGAGTTAGGCTTAGAATAAACCCTAACCAATCCTCATGTCTTGTTTGTGTATGGGTTAGGTAACCCATATTAGATGGGTTTTGGAAGAAATCCATGAAGGAATTTTTTGAAGAAAGATATGAAATTGAAAGAGGAAATTTAATAGAAAAGTGATTCCAATGTGAATTGGAAAAGGATTAGATGCTGGTATCGGATGTAGAAGTGATCGGGGGATCAAACATATGGAAATGGGAGAAAACACCATCTCCGGGCACTTTTCTTGGGATTCCTACCGGTAGGACTTAAGTCCTACCCAAGAGAACTTCAAGTTCCTGCCATTTGCCAGCCTCCCACGGCAGGACTTAAGTCCTACCGGTAGGACCTGCTCGCTTTCCAAGCCAACCAGTTTTCTGTATTTTGGCCATAACTTCCCCATTTCTTATCCGATTTGAGGATTCAAGTGGCTACGTAAAATAGACTTCAAGGAGAACCAAACTTTAAGAGAAGGTATCTCCAAATTCTGACTCTGCGGTCGAAAAAATCCACTCAAAGTGAGGCTATGTGCAAGCCCATTTCTGCATCACTGATCATACCAGAATTCGAGTTGTTTCGGACGTATTCAGTTCCCAGATTCGACCAGGGTGATTCCAGCGAATAGGAACCCTTAATATCTTAGCTTTAAATAATTACAAGGACCTAGTGTCAAAATATGAAGTTAGACTCGAAAATGAGTACTTAATCTGTCCCCGTAAAATCGGTAAATCGACCAGTTGGTACGAAAATGTGCCATAACTCAAATGGATGATCCGATCGTAGCTATGATTCCAATTTCGAAAGTAGCAAGATTATCCATAGAAGAATAAGAATATATGAATAAGGTGTGATTACATGCTCATCATACCTTACCAGTATATGGATTACGATCTGTCATGAACGATAAAGCCGGCTAACAATGCCCTCTATTATAAGATAGTGTTAATGAACTCATATAGTCAGAAACTACTCAAGACCGCTTATTAAACGACACAAAGACTCCGGCTCGATTAGTACTTCGCAGACTCCCCGACAATACTCCCAAGACTCCCGATTAGTACTTCAGATCTCCCGATTAGTGCTCGCACTCGATTAGTACTCTGGCATTCCTCGATTAGTGCTCCGCACTCCCGATTAGTACTCTAAGATCCCGATTAGTGCCCCACCGATTAGTACTCTGCATCTCCGATTAGTGCTCCCAAGACTCGACAAGATTTATTCTGATTAGTGCCCAAGACTCGATTAGTACTTCATTCTCGACAAGGCTACCAAGACTCCTTGCTCGACATTAGTTACAAGACTTGCTCGACTAGTGCGCCAAGACTCGCATCGCATCTTCAAGTACTTATGGTGTCGTGGTCTTACTTAATCCAGACATCGGGTCTAGGAAGTCAAACAGCTTATATGATAAGTCTCCTGGAAAGTTCAGAGTACTCACGTACTCGTCGATATATTCTGTGAGTACCTACTGCACTCAGATTTAGATAAGTTCCTGTAGGTACCTACGGGTACCCCGCATCCGTAGGCTTTGTAGTACCTACGGTACTTCAAGATCCGAATAAGCTCGTGAGTACCTACTCGCACTTCGCATCCGAATAAGTCTCAGAAAACCTACCGCAATTCGTCTCTCGAGCATTCCGATCCGAATAAGTTTTGTAGTACCTACGTACTCCTCAGATTTGATTAAGTTCGTAGTACCCTTACGTACTCCGACCGAATAAGTCTCCGCTTTTATCCGACTGGTCCCAGCATCACTGCAATTCAGATCCGACAAGTCCCACCGATCCGGCTCGCAGCACTCCACTGCACCCCCAGATCCGATGTCCCGCACCTCACAAGTCTCCTCGCTCAGACCGACTGCTCGCGCACCTACCGTACCCTGCATTTGATAAGCCTCGCTCAGACTGACCGTTATGCAAGCATTCACCGCACTCCCAGACCGATAAGTTCCGCTCAGACTGACCGCTTGCAAGACTCCACGTACCCGCATTCCGATAAGTTCCCGTCAGACTGACCGCTCGCAGCACCTACCGTACTCCCGTGACTCATGTTCGCTCAGACCCACTGCTCGAGTACCCACGCACTCAGATCCGATGGGCACCGTGATCCGACAAGTTATGTCCCTGTCTCCGACCGCCTGCAGTACCCACTGCACTCGCATTTGATTGCCCACCAGACCGACCGGGCTCGTGAGCACCTTCGGCACTCCCGTGATTTGACAAGTCCCGTCTTTGAATAAGTTCAAGTACCCACTACCACCGCCTCTCTCGATTAAGCTCAGAAAATCTACCTGCAATTCCCAGATCCGAAAATGTTCTCAGAGGTACCTACGGCACTCTCAGATGAATTAAGTTCGTCTGCCTCTCGATGAAGTTCCTCAGAGTACCTATGGGTACTTCCTCACTTAATAAGTCCCGATCCGATAAGTCTTAGTACCTAAGGGTACCCCGTATTTGAATAAGTCCCTGTAGTACCTACGGTACCCTCGTATCCGATAAGTCCCGGTGGACTGACTGCTCAGAGGCACCTACCTGCACCTGCATTTGAAACCCCGATCCGTATGTTCCGTATCCGGGACTGCTCAGCACCTACTGCAATTCCTCGCCGCACCGTATAAGTCCTCAGATCCTGACTGCTCGCAGTACCTACGGTACTCCCAGACCAGATAAGTCCCGCATCTCGACCGCTCGTAGTACCTACGCGTACTCCCGCATCTCGTATAAGTCCTCAGATTCGACTGTCTCAGCATTCCACGCGTACTCCTGCGTGATCCGAGCAAGTCCTCAGACTGACTGCTCGTAGTACCACGGTACTCCCGCATTTGATAAGTTCCGTCCCGTATATGACTGCTCGTATACCTACGTACTCAGATCCGATAAGTTCTCTGCCTCTCAGATAGTCCCGCAGCACCTACGTACTCCCGCATCCGTATAATCAGATTCGACTGCTCTGGTAGTACCTACTGCACTCAGATTGCTTAAATTCACGACCTACTGGCACGCCCGTATATGAATAAGTTCCGGCCCCTGTATCTAACTGCTCAGAGTGTCCCACGTACTTATGCGTCTCCGATCAAGTCCCCGATCCGATAAGCTCAGAGCAATCTTAGGTACTCTCAGATTCGGTTAAGTCCCGTGAGTACCTACTCTGCACTCTCAGACTGCTCTCGTCCTCAGATCCGACTGGCTCAGCATCTACCGGGTACTCCCGCATCCGACAAAGTTCCGTGATCCGTATAAGCCCGTAGTACCACGTACCCGCATTCGATCAAGGTCCGAGTACCCACGGCACCCAGACTGATAAGTTCGGTAGTACCCAGGGTACCTTGTATCCGAATAAGTCCCATAGTACCTACTGCACTCCCCAGATCCGTTATGTCCCAGATCCGATTTGTTTTGTAGTACCTATGGGTACTCCTGTATTTGACAAGTTCCGGCCTTCGAATAAAGATAAAGCTTCAGAATTCTACTGAGTCCCAACCGAAAAATAAGTCCGCAGGTATAAATTCCGCATAAGAATAAGATCTCAGAATCTCCTAGCTCTGAGTCCCGAATAAGCATAAAGACTATATTTAAGTCCATGATATAATGCAAAAATTTCTCGATGACCGTTATGGTTATACACTTATTATAATCAGGTATATGCATGCTGTGATTCAGATAAGTTATAAGAAATGTTTCTCAATTGCTGCAGTTTAGCACGGTTTTAATCCGTGTAGGTACAAGAGTAAGACATCCGAAGACTTCCGCATACAAATTCGGGCCAACACACTTGTAAGGGTTCACTATACGTAGTTCCATGCTCGATTAGAATGCAGTTTCGCTTGTATTTTGTAAATGGGACCTCGCTAGGCGTATATACTCTCGACTCTCGTTATAAGATGTGGGCCATACCCACAGGTGCTCGGTTGCCTTTAAAAAAAAAAAAAAAAAAAAAATCAGTCAAGAGTCCCTGGCCCTGTCTCTCGCACCGAACCTGGCTCGATCCGCCTAACGGCCAACCCAGATTCTGGGATGACAAAATTATATATCTCACTAAATATTATCTAATGTCTATAGTTTTTATATAATAATAAAATGCAATAAAGTAAATAACATCAAATATAAAAATGAAACATCATTAGTGTTTCTCATCATCATAAACATTTCCAAAACAAAATAACAAACATATATCATAAACGCTTCCCATCATCACAAAGTTCTAAGCTCAAAAACAAAATAATCATTCTAAGATTTGCATCAAATTATAAATCAATAAAATCATTAATATCATTTTTCCCATCATCAATAGATTTTTTTAATTATTATATTTTAGCTTTTTTCCTATTTTTTACATAATTCTTTTCAAAAAAAATTACCTATTTTGTACATAAAATTTGGAATTTTTTTTTCATACTTTTACATAATTTTTCAAAAAATTTACTTATTTTTTTACATAATTTTTTGGAATTTGTTTTATATTTTTTCATAATTTTCCCCATTTTACAATTTTTCTGAAATTTTTCTATTTTTCTTTTTTTTTTTCTTTTTTTTTTTACACTTGTCGTAAAATAACAGTTTGTCATTATGTGATCGATTTTCAAGGTTTTGTATATGTTTTTACATTTTTATGTTTCCCATGAAGCTTATTAAAATAAACTACAATAAGTTTATAAGAGGTTATAAGTTATTTTTAAAAGCTCTTTCAAACACCTTATCTTTTTATTTATATAAAAAAAATAAACTCAAATAAACCGTTAATAAGCTCTCACAAACGCATCAAAATGATGGTAAAAGTTGAATGTTAACATCAAAAACACTTCGATTATGGTAATATATAATTTGAATGTTCATGTCTTCTATTTGTTTGTTGGTTATATATGTGAGAATAAAGCTCCTATGTTGAGAAAGTTAAAAGTTAGGCCAAATGTTTGATTACTGATCTTGAAAACTATTTTAAACAAAAGGTGTTCTCTAAAAACATGGGTTTTAGAAACGTGGAGAACACAAATAAATCGATGTAAGATTATAAATGATGTAACTATAATCATTTTTAACACAAAATTAATTTGTAAAAGTCTAATGTTGACATCAAGATGCTTTGATTATCATAATATATTAATTTGTATATCAATGTCATTTATTTGTTTGTAGGTTATATATATATATATGAGAGAATAATCATCTGGATTGTGCCACAAACTAAAACATCTTCAGCCAATGAGCGGATTTACAGCACATCTGATCTGCTCTAGTCTGAAGCAACATAATAATATCATGTCACCCACTACTTTAGGATTCAATAATTGAGTTGTCTACTATTATTAAATCGTGAAATTGAAGTTATAAAGATAGATTAGATTTCAATTAAAGAAATTTTTTTAAGAGTGAATTAAGACTCCACAAATATATGATGATGAAAACTTGTACCACAAATTGTGAATATTTTTTTCTAATTTTGGGTATTCAGATAGCTTCGCTTAATCCCATGTTAACCTGAAGTTAAAACTAGTATCCATTAGGAATAATTTTGATGTTTGCAAGGAAAAGAATTATAATCTTTATAAAACAGTACAAAACAGTTCATAACCAAACCCAACTTTGCCCTAATTTCAAAGACTATTTTTTAGACAAGTCAGAAAGTTTCCCTCGCCATGCCAGGCCCTAATATGGCAAGCTGTTCCCAATATCATTATTGAATTAATAAGAATCAATTTGAAATTTAAAATTTTGCAGCCGTCTTAAAATCATCTCACTGGGGTGACTTTTTTTGTTTCCATAATCTTTTACTCTTTCATTTACTTACTATAGTTCTGTATTAGACAAATTTTAAAAATTACAAATTGCAAAGAAAACAGATAAAAGAGCAGATAAAGAAAGAAAATAACAATAAAAATACAACAATGCCACATTTTCATAATTATTTTAATTCTTAAATACGTAATATAATCAATATAAATATTGGTTAATTTATCATCAAGATTTGAGTTAAATTATTTGGCTTATTTGAGTTCTTACGTCATTAAACAAAAAAAAATCATTCGAAAATCCCTTTCCTTTAAGGAACAGTATTCATTATAAGACTTTTTATTTGATGACAATTAACAAACCACTAAATTTCCTTTCTTTCAAATATTTTTCAATGAGTTTAATGCCTCCAGAAGAGAAGTACCATGCGCTATGGATGTCTGGAAGGGTTGGTAAAAATGCTTTAGAGCCGATCACAGTGCATATGGAAAATATTCTATTGTCGAAGTGTCGAACTAAAGTCGGGGTGGAAAAAAAACCTTCCGAAGGAAGAACAGGAAACCAGAATTACAAAAAACATAATATAATTTAGAAACACTTCCGAAATCCACATTTGTTTTTTGACATCATTTCAATTTCGAAGCTCCGTTTTTTTTTGAAGTAGTAAAGTAGTAACCATCTAACAATCTTATCAAACCCAGCGATCAAAAAGAGAGAACCAAGCATCAGCAAAAGAGAGCATAACAGAAAATCCAGGACAGAACCATAAAAATAAACACCCCACAGACATAACTCGAAATCTAATTCCTCCAGCTGCCTTCGGAAGCACCGCCACCGCCCCTGGAGTAGCGAGATCCACCGTCTCCGTAGCCACGGTCGCGGCTACCGCCGTAACCACCTCCGCCGCCACCATAACCACCACCACCACCACGGCTGTAACCACCCTCACGGCGGCCACCTCCTCCATATGCACCACCTCCACGGTAGCCGCCACCGCCACCATTGCCGCCACTGCCACGAGACTGAGCCTCGTTCACTGTAATGTTACGGCCATCAAGGTTCTGGCCGTTCATCCCTTCGATAGCGTCCCTCATAGCCTGTTCGTTACTGAATGTCACGAACCCAAAGCCCCTGGACCTTCCAGTCTCCCGATCGTTGATGATCTGTTACCAAACAAACAAAACGAACAAAAAACAGTCAGATCTAACATAAATCCAACAAAAAAAAACGAAAAAAATAAATCTGAAACTCAAAATCGATCGGTGCTCGTCTTTCATCACAAGATGAAGATAGAACGTACCGTTTCAGGGGATTAGTAAAAGAATCACAGACAGTTAACACAGAACAGAGATCAACAAAGAACGGAATCAGAGTATCATAGTAACACAAACAGATCAGATCAGATCAGGGATCGACAAAGCAGAATCGAGTCCAGATCCGATCTCTGCGTCGGCCTACAACAGACCTTCGATTCGAGAATCTCCCCATACCGACTGAAAGCCGTCTCGAGGGACCGGTCGTCGGTGGCCCAGGCGAGCCCTCCGACGAAGCACCTGAATTCTACCTCTGCAGAAGCCATTAGATCACAAAAACCCTAAAAGATTGAAGACGAAGATAGAGAATAGAAGGGGAGAGGGGGACCGAAGATGAACTCCGCCTCTCTTAGAGCACGACGACTCCCTTCGTACCCAAACCCTAATTTTATAGGCCAAAAAACGCGTCCGTCTTCTAACTACGGTTAGTTAATACGCGCCTTGGAGCGTGATAGCAACCATGATACTAAACTGAGTCGGGACTCATGAGCGTTTGGTTGCGAGTCAGAGTTTGTCCCATCCAAAATTCCAATCATCAATCATCAATTCACTTTTTATAATCTTATACATTCTTTGATAATCTATACATGCGTTATCCATTACAATAAATATTTTGTTAAAAGTATATCAAATAACTAAATTTTATAAATCTACCTTTTTCTATTTATTTTTGAAAAATAACCCATTATAAATTGAAAAACACTTTAAAATTATGTTTTTGTCAAAAATTATCAAATTTGATAAAGGGATAAGACATGTGTAATTACAATTTTTTAAGACTTCTTTTTTCACAAACAAAAACAATAAGCAAATCGAAAGAGAACATGTTTAATTACCATTTTTTTGTTCTCAAAAAATATTAAATTTAAAAGATAAAAACAATTTTTAAAAGATGTTCTTTATATTTTCAAATATTATTTTTAATTATAGTTTTCAAAAATAAAAACCAAAAACACCCCTAAATTTCCGAATATCATATTTAAAGGGTGTTTGAATCGAATCACATTGTTAATAAACCAGATTGCAGTTTTGTGCCTCCACTATCCCCGCCGTGGTTAGGTTAAGAAGAAGCGCATTCGAACTCGAAGTCATAGAGGTGTAGTAACCAAACACACGGCCTAGAAGACAATTTGACTCATTGAACCATAGTTAAAACCAGGGTTAAAGACAGGGACCCATAGTCACGTGACGGACAGGCCAACTTTACCGAATCGAAAGATATTTATAGGTTCATAGAAGAAAATATCATAGTGTGAAATTACAGGAAAGCCCTTCATCAGGGCTTTAAAAAAAACCTAGTCATTATCAAGTTTGGCTTTTACACAGATCGATCGAAGAGAGAAAATAATAGTCTCTATTGGATCAAAATATCGATAAATACGGATATATCGATAATCAATTTTGGCGAATATATCAAAATATCGACTGGTACTTTATAAAAATATCGTAAAAATAAAAATTATATAAAATTTGTTTAAAATACTTAAATTTTAAAAATAACAAATAAGTAAATACATATATTAGCTTAATTAATATTAAAATGAGATATATCAACTAAATAATGTAACATAGATAATGAAAATCAAAATATTAGATACTATAATATTAAAAGATATATCAACTAAATAATATGATAATAGAAATTAATTATAGTATTTATATTTATTTATTAACAAATAAAATTATTTTTATTTTTTAACTTCATTATTTTAGTTAAAACATATTTAATCAAATTTAAAATAAAATATATTATTTTATTATTTAAACAAAATATTTTATATAAATGTTGATTTCTTAAATTTGATAGTTGCGATGCGAATATTATTACATTGATATAATTTCTAATTAAAAATTATCTTAATAATAGAAGAGCATATAACTTTTATTTCGCACCTTACATGACAAATTGCTGGCTTCATTATAGCATCGCAAACTCCATGGCTTGTACCGTGTTCGAAACTCATAATCTTTGGATGTTTCAGCCCAAAAAAAAAGTAGCTGAAATATCATATCGGAGAAAAATCGATATTTCGGCGATTTCACCTAAATTTGCCCGAAAATTGATCAAATCGACTATCGGTGGAGGATATCGTGTCGACCTCTATCGATAACCGAAATATCGGCGATATTTCCTGAAATTTTGTTCCTTGATCTCTACCAAACTAATTAATTTTTTAAAATAAATTACATATATAGATTATTTTTTTAAATATTTATCAAACTAATCTTTTTTTTATTCCTTTTAAATCTGATTTATCAATTACGATTTTAAAAATAATCTTAAAATCAATATTCGAAATGCGAATTTAAAATTTATCTTAAAGCCATGATTAGTAGATAAAGTTATAAAATTTTAGAAGATTAGTTATAAATATTTAAAAATAAAAATAATTATTTTGACATTATGAGGGTGACGTGGCGATGAAAGTGGGTGGCGGCGATAAGCGTGGCCGCACTCGGCGCGTTTTTTATCTTTTCATGTGTCTTCTCCGCGTTGCCACGTGCCAGATGACGTCACCTCACACTTACGTGCGTCACGTGCTTGCATGACCCTCCTTAAATAATTCCTATAAGATATTTTTCCAAGTATTGCAATGTAAATTTTAAAGATTTTGACAGAATATTGACTAATGATATTGATGAAGAAAATATATGGTACTGATGTCAAAAAAATAAAAAAATAATATATATATATATATATATATATATATATATATATATATATATATATATATATATATATATATATATATATATTATACTTCGAAATTCTTAGTCTAAATTAAATTCTAGCCACCTGATCATCTCATTCACCCGCCACTGTACCGGGCAAAGAATACGCAAACAAACAAGAAGACGACGGCGATGTTCCTATTGCCCCTCCGATGAAGCGTTTTTCAAGACCGAAGCCATAATCAGAAGCATTCCACCGAGAATGTCGTGACTCATCCCGGCAGGGATTCTTTTTTCTCTTTATGGAGAGAGAAAAGGGATCCAACTTTCACTGAGTACGACAATTTCTTTCTTTCTCATAAAGCGTAAGTGAAGCTTAATTTTATTTAAAGGATGACTTGTTTTTTACGTAATCGCTTTCCGAATCCGCCGCCGTAACGCTTCCTATTCCGGGCTAGAGGCGGTGATCGATTTCTATAATATATGTTTATATCACGGAGACACATAGCTTCATTTCGAGAGCTACGATCCGAAAGGAAGCATCCGCGAAGAGGCATCGGTGTCAGGCGTGATCAGAAATGAGGCATCCGGCCCGACACCGTGGAGAGTCGCCCAGCTTCCCGGGCTCGTTAACCCGCCCCAACGGCCGGGTTTAGGGCATGGTCCTATCGCCTCTTAGGCCGGGCCGGCTGGTTAGGAACCGAGCCTCGCCCATGGTACCCATTAATGCCCCATTTTTCCCGCCGGGAGTGGTACCTCTCCCGATCTAAAAAACGAAACAAGCTTGACCGTCATATCACGCTGTGAATAAAGAGACCATCAACGCTGTCAATTTCAATGCGAATTTTGTAAATTTTTGAAACTCCATTATACTATACGATCGCTTTTGAGTTAATCCCGAGATCGGCGTTGCTATAAAAGGCAGAGGGTGACAGGTTCGGTTGCCCTACCTGCTTATCCATGTTCCTTCATCGTAGAAGATAATTGATCGCTAGTCGAGACCTCGTAATCGGGCTGCGTAATGGAGGATGATTGCAGATCGATTATTTGAGCGTCTGTGAAGCATGACCCAGCTGAGACCGCATGGTTTGAGCGGACGAATTGTTCCGGGGTCTTGTGTGGTTATAAACTTGAAATTGAATCCAGCACACCCCCGTCGAATCCTCGCTGTGGATCTCCCAGTTTCTACTTCTTTCACTCCCATCCTATATTTTCCTCCTTCTTAGCCTCTCTCGCAATGCCTTCTTTCTGGCGCCTCGCTGGTGGATGCTTGCCTGCTTTTCTTTGTATTTCAGTGCCTGTAAGTTAGTTGGATGTATTGTAATATGATTGCTTGGTAACAAGCATCGCTATGGAATGCCGAACACCTTTTTGGTGCAATTAATAAAATCGCAATTCTTTGACGACTTAGTATCTTATTGCAATTTTGTGTATGACGTATTCGGATATTCTGCCTAATTAGGGCCGATTGAATATAATTTGTTTAACGGGCCGGCCGTTAACTTTATCGCCCGAGTAAAGGGCCCCGATTCTACCACTCCTCAACATCACCCTAGCGCCAGTGAAGCCGTCGCGGGCTTTGTTAAAATCCCTACGCACGATTAGTCATCTAAGTAAAATAAATGCAATTGCAGCCCTAGCGCCGATATATATAGGAGAAAATTCACTAAGTCGCATTCTTTCCCTTTCTTGTTATTTCGCCAACTGCTTTCCTCAGACACCACGCTAATAGGCCAACCTCGCATTCTTTCAAGGCTATTGCCAAGCGCCGTACACTCCATTTCGCAGTAACCATCATCATTTCCCAGTAATGTCTTCGACTCGTGGTAGTGATCAAGTTTTCCTATCAGAAGAGGCCCTCGGAAGGGACAGGTGTGGTTTAAAACTTATTCAACAGCGGCCCGCCTGGGGTATGCCTTCGCACTTCAATTGGGTATACGGGCGAGTCTAATATTCGTTTTTTCTTCTCCTTTTGATCTGCTTGTAGAATGGCGAGGGGTCGGGAAGAAGCTTCCACGAGTGGTCACCCCAGAGGGCGTACCCGAGCAACGCCTTCTGCAAGCAGCATCATTTCGTCCCTGACAATGGAGGAGTTAATGGCTTACTGTGAGGTGCTCGATAACATTGACATCCAGTTGATGGAAATGACGGATGAGTCTACCCTGGGTGGAGAACATAACGGTGTGTTTTTTACCCAAGAGCACCTCGCAGCCGGGCTACGCTTCCCCGTGCTAGCCCTTGTCAAGCAATTTTTGCATTTTACCAGGGCGCCCCCGGCTCTTATCCACCCCAACGTCATTCGTATTTTGATCGGGTGCTGCGTGTTGAACCACCTATACCAACCTCAATTCTCATCGGGTCGAGCTTGTATAATTTATTTTCCGAGAATAGGCGCTGGCCTGGGACAGTTCATGTCTGGCTCAACCCTCGACTTCAGATTGTTAACGGGCTCCCCGACTCACCTAAGACGGAGGAGAAAGGCGTGTTGCTAGTGAGGGGACCCTAGGATGAGTCCCCGGGCTCCCCCGGGCTTCCGTTTAATATCAACCTGCCTCGCTCCTTCCTGTGTGTGTGGTCTGAGTTGACCGGCCCGACGGCCTTTCTCTCTGATATTTAGTGTGTTATGATGGACTAACCTCGTTGCTCATGGTGGGAAGGCTCAAAGGTGACAGTCGTGAACTAGGTGGGAGAAGTCGAAGCCGAAAATTCACGGCCATCGTGAGATTTCCGAGCAGGAGCGTCACTACAAGGTTCTCCTAACTCTAGATAATATATCTGTCGTGAGGCGCAACCCGGCCCCTTACACCCTCCCAGTCATTCCCCGACCGTTGCCTTCGGACATTGTGGAAGGGGAGCATTTTGTCATCACGACCTACGGTCGAGCTGAAAGTAAATTCCCATCCCTCCAAATGACCCGCAGGTCGAGGCATCAAGTCGGGTGCGTGGTGCCGGAAGCACATCGGTTGGGCCCACTTCCCTAGTGAGGGTTCCAAATACGCATCCCATTCCCAAAGAAGAGAACTGTGGAGTAGCCGTCCCGAATCCAAGCCCCTTGTTTTGAGCGAGTGGCCTGATTCAGCCTCTCGAGTGATAAAGATTAAACTGAACAAGTGGCCTGGGCGAATGGAACGCGCCCGGGTCCAAGGGGGAGGATTGCCTCCGAGTTAGTGTCTAACACGAGGATTTGCTGTGGATTTGAGGAGGAGGAAACTGAGGAGCGATGACTGGCCGCTAGACCGTTACGCCGCTCGCAAGAGGAAGCAGCAGATGAGTCCCATAGCTGAGTCCGACATCGCCCCGCCCGTGTCGCTGGACCTAGTCGCCCACGCGGAGGGAGGGATCGAGGTACAAGCCATTATCATCCCTGGCTCTCCCGAATCAAGGCCCACAGATCAAACGGAGCCGGCGGGGGTCACCCGGATAAAGTCGAAGGAGGCCGATCCGGTTCCGAGTGCACTTCGTAATCCCCCCTTCCGATCGGGATGAGGGTCAACCTAGCAGGTCGAAGTTTATGCGGTCCGGATGCCAAGGCCCACATTGCCGGAGCGGATTATAACCAACTGTTATGTTCCTCCGCGTAGGCCGGAGCCTCCGAGAGTGGAAGTATCTCCCGGGGCGGACGAGGTGAAGTATATCATGCGCCGCTGGGGAGCCTTTCCACCTTGGAGCCGCTCACAAAGTGACCGGTTAACACCGGTAACCGCACATGCTTCGATGCCTGCAGGTCGCTAGGGCATGGGTCTTAGCCGAGATCACTGATGAGCGTCTTACAGGGACCCTAAGGAAGACATCCAGCGGATTATCGATGACGGGATACAAGTCCGCAACCGTAACTACGTTCAGTTGACTAAACTGGTAAGATAGCGAGTTTCGTTATGTGACATTAGTGTCAATGCTTGATTTTGTACTCCTAATGGGTTTCTTTGCAGGTCGTCGTCACGCTATTCTAACACGGGCGCTTTTAGTATCACGGAAGTTCGGAAGCACGCTTAAGGGACGCCGAACGATCGGCGATTATATGTCCGGGCCGGGAATGACCGAAAGGTGAGATGCAGAGTGCTTCATTAAAGGAGGCCGAAGCCGGGCGTGCTATCGCCAGAGCCGAGGCTAAGGAATCTCGCCGAAAGTGAGCCGCCGCGTAGGTCGCAGGATGCGGCACACCATGAGGCAACGATGGCCAAGTTGGAGATTGAAGGCCGTTAATCCCTGCTACGATGGAGTCCGAGCTTACCCGGAAGTTCAACGTGCCTTTAGCTTATGAAAGCGCGCCCTCGAAGGCGAGTCCCGCCGTGAAGTTGCTCATAAGGTACTGCCCTCAAGTGGGAGGCTTGTACGAAGGCTTTGTGCAGCGAGCAATGCTTTTAATCGACGAGCGACTTTCCTTGATTTTAGAGCTTAGGACCATAAAGGATGATTTCGCCGCCCTCCGGGAAAAGGACGTTGCTGATAGAGAGGTGATGGAGGCCGAGTTCGTTGCTAGTGGCGACACGCTGTTCAACTATGGTTATGGCTGCTGTGTTTTTACACACAACATATGCGAGAGCAAGCCTCAGATCCCGGATGGAATGTCGGATCCTTCAGTCCCATTAACCTAAAGTTCTCGCTAACCCCGTTGCCCCCGCACCTTCACCGCTACCCCGCCTCGATCCGCAGCCGCCGCGCAAGGTGGAGTGAACGGCCCTGAGAATGCTCGACCACCGCCGGAGAGAAGGCGACTCTTCCGATGGGTCTCCTCGACTGCCGGATCACGGTTAAGGATGTCACGCTTAATTAAGGCTTCGAGTGCTTTGCGAGGCGAGACTTGAACTGTTCAGTGTTTTTGCATCAAACAATTTACATCCCTTTGCTCTTCTCGCTACTTTTGCTCGATGCCTTGCCGCACGCTTCTGATGTCGCGCCGTCAGGCTTGTATTGATTTTGTTGCCGCACCATTCGAGCGTGCATGTGGTAGGTAGAAATCATCTGTATGGAGCCAGATGGGCAGTCTGTTGTGTTGCCCTGATAGGTCATTTTGGATCAGGAGCCATCCCGTTTTTAGATTTGACCACTATATTTTATTTATGTTGGGCATAATAGGTCATTTGACTGCGCCATCCGGGCTTTTAGATTTGACCAGCTAGATGTTATCTATGCTGGGTCGGATAGGTCATTTGACTGCGCCATTCGAGCTTTTAGATTGGACCCTGTATAATGAAAAAATATGCGAAGACATGTGAGTAGGCAAAAATAAAGATATTCTTTTATTGATAATACCTTCTCGGGGTGTATATGCCCACATTCTATGTGGGTTCCATCTATTTTATCTATACAGACCCGCTTCACCGGTTCAAGGTCACGACATAAGGTCCTTCCATTGGTTGGAATTTCCGCAGCGGTCTCGCATTCTCGAAAATCCTCTCAAGACTGATCCGGGCAACCCCGCGAGCCCGCCCCGACCCGCTGGCGATCCGAACCGAAACTCCCTGGACGCCTGCTTATCACTCAATCACTAAAATCATATATTTCATGGGGTTAATTTCAAAATCATGTGCTTCCATAAACATTTACATTTAACAAAATACATTTACAATGAAGGCATTCAAGCTTTTTCAAAATGATTTATGTAATAGATGTTCAAAGTTCAAATTTGTTTTTACAAATATCAATATCCAAAAGAAAAACATGGAATGAATACATACGCGGAAGATATCCTAAATTCTCTCTTTATGACTTGACGCTCCTCGATCTCAGTCCCTTTGATCACTATTATCTATCACTTGGCACTGCCAAGATTGCAAACAATACGCTAAGCATTTTCATGCTTATGAGTTCTATACAAATCCATTCCTCGCCAAATCTTTAAATCAAATCATGCAATTTAATACCCGTAACTTTCAATTTGATGATCGCATAAATACAATACATATACTTGTTTTATATACGATCAGTTATGATTCATTGATCATCCGAAAAAATACACTTTCATATTCAATATTTCACAATCTCAAATCAATTCAATTATGCAAATCAATTCAGTTATGCAAATCAATTCAGTTATGTCAATCAATTATCTCAAATCAATTCAATTATGTCAATCAATTCGGTTATGCCCTTAACGGATTTAACCTATGTCTTCGGAGCATATGATATCGCCACCAAGACGGCCTCGCTGGTCGCAGCCTGCATCAAATCCGCTTTATAACACGCACTCCGCCTTCCGGGTTGGCCGCCGGGACCGGTTATAAACAATCAACAGTGAACACTACCGATACGGCCTCTCGGGCTCGCCGATCGGGAAATGACACATCAATACAACAGTTCGCAGTGATCGCATTCGACCCCTATCGGTGATACCAATATATCCTTATCACGAATCCTAAACCGGGTTAACATTATATTATGGGCTGCTTCAAACTTTATAAAGAAAGTACAATACGATATGTACATTTGTATAAATAGTTCACTGTCAATAGTCATGCAATTTTTATATGCAAACATTTTACAATTAGTTTCTTCAAATCATTTAAAACAATTCAATATGCTTTCCTTATGCATTTAGAACAAGCATTTCAAATATTGAAACGAGAATAGGAAATATAGAACAAACATGCAAAAACTTGAAACGAGGAATAGGAGTCTTTAGAACAAACCCAAAAATCTTTGCACTTTGATTCCAATCCTTGGAATCTCAATCTCAGTTTAGCTTTTCCTCCTCGCCAGTCCTTATTCCAAAACCATTAAAGAACAATATTATTCGTGCGTACTAGTAGTTTTGGTTAGGATTGATTTTCGGAGTTTAATATGATTCCCAATTTCAACAAGCTATAGATGGATTCACTCAATGGGCTTTCCATAGAGTCCAAGAACACCCGAAACGAAGTTCGGACGAAGGAGTTATGACCTTCCAAAGTTGGAGGTCATACGTAGTCATACCCAGCCGCGCTGACTGACTAAGCTGACCTGACCTCAGTAAACTTGGTATAACATCTTAGTCAGACATCTATTATCCTCATCAGGCATATGAATGGATTCGACTCAATGGGCTTTCCATAGAGCGCGCAGTAATGCAACGGAAGTTCGAACGGCTGAGTTATGACCTTCCGTTGAAGGTCACACGTAGTCAACCCGCACGAGCCGACCGAAATGACCGCTACAGATGAGTGTGTACAGCTCGCCCTCTCACGACCTTCTACAGATGAGGTCTCAGTGATCTCTTCGGCCGACGAGGTCCGGCTGACCTCTACTGTGATGAGGCCGCTGACCTCCACAGATTTAGGTCTGGTTGACCTCACATGAGGTCCGCCGACCTCATCGCACGAGGTCCGTCGACCGCTTCATGAGGTACGACTTCTACAGATGAGGAGGTCCGCCGACTTCACAGGCGAGGCCTACTGACCTTCTCGCCGTACGAGGCTCCATCGACTCTCTACCGCATGAGGTCCGGGCTGACCTCGCGCACGACTCGCAAGAAAGGACTATAATTTGGTCTATGTGAGAACCGACCGAGAATTCAGTTCTTAACATCGCTTCATCACGTGGGATACAATTTACCGTAATGACTCACTACCAAATTCCTCACCTTAAA
Source organism: Tetrastigma voinierianum (assembly GCA_016808115.1). Taxonomy (NCBI): domain Eukaryota; kingdom Viridiplantae; phylum Streptophyta; class Magnoliopsida; order Vitales; family Vitaceae; genus Tetrastigma; species Tetrastigma voinierianum. The sequence continues at coordinate 66,386 of JAEQBH010003966.1, forward strand.
AGGACCATAACTCGTCTATAGAGGTCCGACCGAGAAATTCAAAAGCCTAACATCAAGTTCATCGATGTGGATACACTTACCGTAATGACTCACTACCAAATTCCCTTTATTTCTTACCCAAAAAACTCAGCCTAAGGTTCATTTTAATGCGCACTAACACAATGTGGCAACCCTCCCATGGTTTTTAAATACAACCAAACATTCCCTATGCAAGATAACCGCCACACAACACTCGCAGAGGTGACAACCGCAGAGAAGACTCACCCTCGAGGCTGCGTCGAAACTCCCGATTCCTGGGCCTCTACTTGCACTCTGTCACGGCGGCGATCTTCCCCTCTGTCACGGAACCTATGGTCCGATCGCCGTAAATCTAGAGAGAGCGAGAGCTTCACTCAAAATATCTCCTCTTTTTCTCTCGTTTTCCTTTTCTTATGGATCACCCTTAATCGTATTTCTAAAAAAAGGAGGAAGCTTCCTCCTTTTCCTACATGTCACATGCCCTTTTCCTTTTGATTTTTTTTCTTTCTTTTTATTTATTTCTTTATATTTAGTCCCCTCTCCATTTCTCTATTATTCTTCATTTAAGTCTCCTATTATTTTCCTCTCTTGCTCATTTATTTCTCATAATTTCAATTTAGACATCTAAACTTATTTGCAATCGACCCTTAGGTCCCCATTTTACAATTTCCATATATTTTCTTTTTCACTGGGTTTATTTCCTGGGATTCAATAATCTCATTTAATCAATATTCATCTAATACCCTTAAAAATACCTAAGTTTGGTCTCAACTATACCCGGAATATATAATAATTTTATTATAAAAATTCTAGGGTATTTTTGGGGCGTTACAAGATCGCCCGGCCGAAACACTCGAGGCTTTATTCATCTGTTATAAGAGTTCGCCAAGTGGCGTTGGTAGGACGTTATGCGAATTGCTGCAGCTTCCCGCATCTCTTCACTCACATCTAACTCCCTGGCTATTGATTCCGCATTTTCTGACACAGGCGTAGCTGTTCGGATGATGGGCAGACCAATTTCGATGGGGATAACGGCTTCCATCTCGTAAGTGAGCGAAAAATGAGATGCTCATTGCCAGCAAGGTTCTATGTGCCCGCAGCACCCCGGAGTTCTTCTACCCATTTCCCTTTAGCTGAGTCTAACCGTTTTTCAAGGCAAATAACAAGGTTTTGTCGAGGGGCTCGTCGCTATCGCCATGATACCGAGGGGTAGAGTACAAATTTTTTATCTTCACTTCGAAAAAGTCCCTAGGACTCCTACTGCCAAATCGCGCCCACATTCGACACGATTGATCTGGGATGCCGAACTCCTACAGACAATGTTTTTCCGTATAAACCGAGTAACACTTATCTTTGATCGACGAGAAAGCATTAGCCTCTATCCATTTCATCAAATAATCTGCATGCACTAACACAGTTTCTTTTAAGTCGGCAGTGCTGGGAATGACCGACTATATCAATCCCCCATCGGTTTTAATGGCCACAGCTGGGAGACGAGACCAAGTCTTGCACCTAAGTGATTTCAAGATACTGGGACATCTGGCCGCAAGGGTCACATTTCTTAATGTAATCTGGGCAAATAGTTCGACTTCATACTGGGCCAATAATACCCCGAGGTGAGCTCTGCTGTAGTTCTTCCCGAAAGGATTCTCGTGATATGCCTCATGCACTAAATTTAATACATAATCGGGGCCTTGCTCGAGGGTTAGACACATCGTGCACGCCCCGCCCAGTGGATCGCTTGTATAGCCGCCTCGCCTATCATGGAGAATCTAATGACTTAATCAACTCAGGGGCCTTGTCTCTCGCTATTAGTAGTTCCCGTGGCTATGTATAGTCGTGACATGGGTTCATCCAGGATCTAGGAACTTCCTCTATCCGTCATTCTGGGGCATGCGTGATTCAGGAGTCCGGGCTGAGTAGATGGGGAGAAATACCTGGCTTTCCTTATCTAAGAATGAAGGCACCACGACGGCTTAAGGCGTCGACCCTCTCATTACAGTTCCGGGGGACATGTTCAAGTTTCCAGTCGCAGAGGGTATTTAATTCCCCTCGCTTGACTAGTGTGCCGCACCTCACCATCTGTGGTTCCCTAGACTCGAATTTCCGCTAACCCGGTCCGACAACTAGCCATGAATCGCCTCGAACCGAAGATTGTCGCAGACCGACATGGCGAGTGAAGCAGTTCGAGTCCGACCATCATGGCCTCGCATCGATTCGCTGTCGTATGCTAAAGCCTAACCGCATCGCTTATTCAACTCTCTCCCGATGGGAGGTTAATTGTCGCAGATCCCGTAAAATCTAATTATAAAAGGCAAAATCGTGACTTTAAAACCAAATTTTTCTAGATCTCGATGATGAATTCGACACTCATTAATCGTTTCGTGAAATCTAGCTTAACACGTCGAATTCATTAATTTTCGAGACGCTTCTAATCGACACATTTTTCGAGGCACCGAGTATCGGGTGTAGTAAAATGAAATGTGATGTGATAAAAGTCACCTATAACATGTATTCTTGTGACACATGTTGCATGAGTAGAGAAATGATGGAACGGCTACTGGATTATACACGGTCAAAATCCAAGCCAGGCGTATTATTACGTTATTTTGCACTCATAATGATAAGAGCACAAAATAAATGCAATAATGATCTTCAAAAGGGAAAAAGGAGCAAAACGTGTAGGAAGGGAGAGAAAACTTATAGTGGCTGGGACGTTTGCTTTAGAGCTGGTAAGGCGTGCTCTCTAAGATCCCCGCTTAATCCGACCGGGTCTGATTTCTTCGAGCAAGAAGGAAAGTTGTTCTGGCGCGGGCGAGGGCAACGCTGCAATTTCTGCTTTCTCGAGTTTCGACAAACTCCGTGGAGGTAGGGGTTTTATCCTACTTGCTTTAACCCTCGCTTTTAGTTGCTATTGATTATTGCGGTTGATTTGAGGTCGAGTGGCGATTGATCTGCTCCAAATTCGAACCAAGGCAAATTTTTGAACTCATCGGGGCGCCCAAGACTGTGGTAGGACTGCTTTAAAAGCTTGTTTCATAATTTATGCACAAATCGCATATTGCGTATGAGGCCTAAAATGGCCATAAACTTGCTTTCAAAAAGTGTAACATGAGTACGCCCATGGACAAATTTAATTGCTTTCGTTGGGACTCCGTAAAACAGCTCCCGGGGCCAGGTGAACACCATAAACGCCCATGTGTTTCAAGATGAAATTGCTCGGTATTTCTACCTAATGAGTCGCTGGTAGTAAATTAATAAAGTTAACGCTGGCGCTGTTAACATGACGCCATAATTATATAGAATATAATTTGGTGGATGTAGGCCATTGGAAATGGAATAAGGATTAGCTCATGAGCAATTCGGGGAGAGTCAAGCGATCAAATTTGAATTATATGTGGTGTGATTGTAAATTTGAGAATATATGCATAATTAATATATTGGCATGAATTGTATTGAAATGACATGATGCATTTCATATGCACCGGGTAACCTAGAAATTAGGTGTGAGTGCATGACACGAATTTTCTAAAAAACGAACATGGTTACGAAAGGAATTTCACAGGATGATTTTCCGGAAAGCATGGGTTTGGGGAGACTGGGCCCAATGTATCATTTCCTGATGAGGACTTCATGACTGCTTTCGGAAGTTCTCCAAACACATTCGCCCTGAGGGTAAGCCCCATATTTTTACCGAAACTCTAGTTGTATTCGAAACAACAAGTTTTGTTTTGAAAATGATGTTTTCTCATACATGACTTAGTGCGGAGGAGCTCTGAGGAAGCGAGACATGGAATAAGTATGTAGACATTCAAGTAGGATCACGTATTTACTTGAGTGCGTGCTCATACTGATCATCGTATACGCACTAGTGGGGAGTAACCTACTTAGTGGTGAGTCTCCAATTAACGGTGATAGCCCACCCCGTCAGGGAATATTATTTGTGCACAGAAAGCTGAGAAGACGCTCATCTTAGAGGCCGATTTTGAAGAAAGCCGGATTGTGGCTTTGATGGTTTTTGGTATAACATGTATTAGAATTATAATTATAATATGTGTTTGTATTAAGAGTATTGTAATGTATCCCCTAACTATTAGAATTATAGTTGAGGTATTTTTGATTTAGTATCGTGTACGGGCCCAAGAGGCTATTTATCAGTTCGGGTCTCGCGATACGAGACATGTGATTTTCCGCGTAGCCGACAGGTGGTCAACTGACATCCCGAGCCTGGGGGCATGCCACACCATGCACCAATGCCAGCCCCGGTTTGTCTAGAAGCCCCATCTACGCTGAGTGTCCACCAGCCCGTTTCATCGGGGCAGGTGTCTGGCTGCAGGATTTATGCGATGAAGTCAGCCAAGACTTTCCCTTTCTTCAAAAGTCTCGGCTTGTACTGGATGCCATACTCGCTTAATTCCATTGCCCAACGGGCCATCCTTTCTATTATTATTAGTCTATAAATTGTGCCCCGAGTGGAAGATCGGGCTTAGCACCACAACTGATGAGCCCAAAATATGGGCGAGTTTTTTTGGCTACCGGGTCCTGAGGGCAAAGGCAAATTGTTCAAGGTAGCTATATCCGTCTCCGTGATTATTAAGGGATTTGCTGACAAAGAACACAGGCCTCAACTTCCCATCCCCACATTCTTTTAAACAAGGCTACGCTAATGCTACATCGAGGTCACAGTATAGGTAGAGGTGTCACCGGCCCGGCTCACAAGACCTGGGGCTCTGCCGTATCGGGCTGATTGCCATGAATGCTCGTACGTATTCCTCATTCCATTCGCCTGCACAACCCTCGTGGTAGCAAAGAAGTGTTTCAAACTACCCATGAATCGAGAAAATAAATGCCCAAGAGCGCCAACCCGCGCCGTCATTTCGATCCCTTTCTAGGAGTCAATGGTGATTGGGTACAAGACGCCTTAAGATGTGCGTGATTAGCCTCTATTCCCCTCGGGGGGCTACCATAAAGCCAAGGAATCGGTCGATGCTAACTCGAAGGCACATTTTAAGGGGTTCATTTTCATACCATACTCTCTGAGGAGGTCGCACGTTCGCTGAGATGCGCAGCCGCGATCTCGGGCGCCGGCTGGATTTTACCAAAGATATCATCAATATAGACTTCCATCAGGCTACCGTAGAATCGTCAAACATCTTCACCAACCTCCGATGTGGCCTCGGTGATTCTTTAAGCCGAAAAGGCATCACATTGTAACAAAGATAGTCCATAAAGTGGTGATGAAAGACGCTCTCATCCTGGGGTGCACTGTGGATCTGGTGATATCCCGAGAAGGTGTCCAGAAAAGATATTATACCTTGCCCGGCCGAACCGTCCACAATTTGATCTACGGCGTGCAGGGAAGTCAGCTCTTGACATGCATCATCAGGTCCATGTAATCCACATACTCCCCATTTGTTCCCCTTCGACACCACTACATCAAGCCACCATTCCGTACTTAACCAGCCCGATAAAACCGCTTATGCGTAAGGATTATCACTGGTCCGATGACCAAGTGGCAATCCGGATGAAAGCGCCTCACTTTTTGTCTGACCGGCTTGGCGGATGGGCGACATTTAGTATGTGTGAAGCGTGTGTGGGGCTTATTTCGATCATATCTGCATGGGTCCAAGCAAATACATCGCCGCTCAACCCAGAAGACATGGCATAATCGGGGGCCTTCTCCCTGACAGAGGGTACTAACATGTATGCATCTTATCCTACTACCATAAGCATGTGGTTTCCAAGGATCAACCGCAACGACTCTCATCATCCGCCACGTCGCGAATGACTCCGTGGCTGCTATTGCCGAGGTCGATCCCCTCAAGGGATGGTCTATCGAGCACTCCCCTCGTTTCGCGCCCCTACATCGAGCCGGAGCAGCATCACAGGCGCTAACTGCTTCAAGGTCGACCCGCCTAACGCAATACTTATCGTTGCGGTACGGAGGTACCGCTTACGACAGTCGTGCCCGACTCAGATGGCATCAGATGCAACCCAAGTCCTCCACCACCGAGAACAAAGATTGGCTGAAGTTACCGACCCGCCCGACGGAAAGTGCGATGTCCCTATTCCCCAACTGGCCAATGTGGTACTTACAATCAGACAAACCCCGCAAATAAATCGAGATGATCAACTCCACCGTCGTTAAGCAGACTCTGATCCGCTAAAGGCCGAGGTGTAGTAAATCGGGTCGCATCGGGCCGGATCGACGAGACCCCGTGCACATCAAAATCAAGTATCACGCATGCAAGGCTAAAGTGCATCGTAATGAGGGGTAATGACCCGGGTAGGGTTAATAGGGGGAAGGGATATAGGGTCACAACCACCGAATCGATGATGTTCTCTCGCCTCGACTGTTCACCCTTCACTCGGGCTCGACCGAGGCCGCCTGAGCATTTTTCTCTTTCTCGCTGGATCGATATCGGCACCCACGGCCCCCCCAAAGATAAAGTCACGGGTCGGTCGGGGCCCGAGGCATGTTTAATATCAACAACGACCCCTCGGGCTACCAGGAGCGAGACCCCGCGGCCGGGCTCTCGACCAGGTCTTCCGAGGTGCCCAACCCGACCGCTTTTCCACTAGGAATTTCAAGCTTTGGCAGGGGTTGGTTTCGTGGCCATGGTCCCTATGATAATCACACCTTGTGTGGATCACGCTACTGTCCGAGGTCACCATGGGGCTTGAAATCGTGGAGGTCCCAGATAGGGTAGGAGCCGATCATAAAGGAGTGTCGAGATGAGTGAACCCGGGTCTCTTTCAAAACTTCGCGCTTCGACTGCTTTTGGTTGTTCTTCTCTGTCGATGAGCCTTTGGTGGCCATTGCCACTCTAGGTAAATATCATTACGCCTGCGAGTATGTCTCGAATGTCAGTTTTCCAAACAGGAGAACTTATCTCGCTCGCGATACACCTCTTCCAGTCAAGGGCTGATCTGTGGATAAAGACTCCAGTTAACGAGGTGGTCGGCCCAAAGCTTCTTCTAAGTTTCATAGACCGCATCCATACTTTTATCAACCGCTGGATGATCATCCGAACCTACGTGTGAAGTCCTCGATGGATCTTCGCCTTCCCCATTCGGTGATGTTCCGAGGAAGCCGATATTTCCTTCGCCCGACCGAGCAATGCATGTCGGGAGACGAATCCAGGCCCACAACTCACCGACGAGTTTATCACCCCCAAGCTAGGAACCAGCTAAAGCCGGGCCCTTGAGGCCTACCGAACACTTTACACAAGTCGATCGTCCCTAACGCTGGAGGATCACGCTTGCTGGGGAAATGCAACATGTGACTCTGCGCCTGACGGAAGAGTCGCCGATACGGCGGGCGACTCAGATAGAAGCCGCGGGAGGGTCATAATCCGTATCATGTCAATTGGCCAGAGAGAGAGTACGGCCGTGGTCCCTGAGGGCGAGGATGCACATGCGCACAGAAGAACCCGAAGGGAGGGTACTGATGGATGGTACTAGCGGAGGCGACGCCCCGGTCGCCGCACATATTCATGAGTCAAGTTCGACCGTGTCTGGCCCCATCGGGCTTCTCTCCGCACCCGGGGCCATTGCAGACGCAGATCGATGGACTACTGGTCGACGAGGGGGCCTTTTTCTAGACTGGGCTTCTGCGGCGTTCGGGGATGGTGAATGTCGTGGGAGCAGAGAGCTGTCGGAAGATAACTCGTCATCTGCCGATAGGTCAATGTCGCTTCGCACCCGCCTCCTCGCTCTATCTGACTAGACGGAGGGCCGCTGGAGGTCCCCGTGATTTCTGCGACGGCGTGCCTCCAACCGTCCGGCAGCGCCACATTATCCTCCCCTAACTGGGCCTCGCATGTTTGCGTTAACTCCTACACTCCGCCCGGCCTACTCCTCTTTATCTCTCGCTCCATCTCTTAACGCCGTATGAGGAACCGGTCTTCAGTGGGGAAGGTTTACCGGTCAGCCGGACATGATGCTGAGCTTCAACAACCGGCGGATGTTCGAGAACCAGCTTGAAGATCTGGAGATCACCGGAGCGGTGTACCCAAGCTCCTCGTGTATCGCTCCGAGATTTCTCGCTGGGGGTTTCCACGTACTTCCGCGCCAATCAGAATCTCGACTCAGCCTGGTGATCGTCGAGGCATTCACCGCCACCGCCAAGAACAACCTACAAAACAAACAAGAAGACGACGGTGGTGTTCCGTCGTCCCTCCTATGGCAAAGTTAGCTCTTTTTTGGAAGACTAGGCGTTAGAACTGTTGTTATCTCAATCGAGAATGTTGTACCTCATCTAGTGTGATTCTTTTCTCTTTTATGGAGGGAGAAAGGTGATCCACCTTTCATGGAGGGTGGACAATTTCTTCCCATAAAGGTAGGGGAAGGTGGCTCTTATTTCGTGAAGGATGACTTGTTCTTCTTTTTATGTAACCGCCGAATCCGCCGCCGTTAGAACGCTTCTATTCGCCGGAGGCCGGTCGACCGATTCGATAACATATACTTATCATGGAGGTCGATCGCGCTTCATTCGTAGAGTCGTTGATCTAGAAAGGAAGCATCCGGTGAAGAGCATCCGCGCTGGGCTGTGGCGCATCGTGAAAGGAGGCGCTCGGCGTAGAGGTGTTCGGCACCAAGTGAGAGTCGCTCGTGTTCCCTGGTCTCGTTAACCCGTCCCAAAGCCGGCCAGCCTTGGGCTCATTCCACCGAGGCCCTCGGATCGGGCCGCCAAGGTGGGAATCGCAGCCCCGCCGTGATGCTTCCTTACCCGACCGACCCGACCGCTGGGCTGATCCGAACCGGAGTCCTGATGCCACTAAAATCACTCAAAATCATATCTTGCTGGCGATTACGAAATCGGGCAAGCCCATAAACATTTACATTTAACAAAATCCATTTACAAAGTAGGTGATCCAAGCCTTTCAAAATGATTTTACAAAAAATGGGATGCTCAAGATTCAAATTGCTTATACAAAATATCCATATCAAAAAAAGAACACATGAAATGAGTGCACACGCTGAGCATACCCGAGATTTCTTTTCTTTACGACTCCGACGCTCCGATTCAATGTCCGCTTATCGATCACCATCTCATCACTTCCCACTACAAGATTGGTAACAATACGCTAAGCATTTTCATGCTTACTGGTTCTATACAAATCCATTCCTCGCTCCACTTAAATCAATTCATGCAATTAATAATTCAGAACTTTCAATCATTTGATGATCAATATAAATACAATACATATATTTCATATATATATACAATAAATTATAGTTCATCGATCATCCCATAAATACATTTTCATAATCAATATTTCACAATCTCAAATCAATTCAAATATGCTCACAAATTCACCCGCTTCGAAGCATTCAATTCAATTCGAAAATCACCCGCCATAATCCAATCGCTATGCCAATCAATTCGGGGCCACGCCTAACGAATTTTAACCCATGCCTTCGACATACGATAGTCAGTCACCGGCGACTGGCCCCGCCTCGGGCCGCAGGCCCCAGATCACACGGCTTTATAACACGCACGGCCCCGCTGGCCGACTCGTTATTATAAACAATCAAATAGCGAACACTACCGATACGGCCCCGCTGCCACAAGGACGGAGTGACACACACACCGGGCAGCGATCGCTTATTCACCCTATCGTATACCAATCTATCCTTAACGCGAAATAAATCCAAGCACATTCTATTAAGGGATGCTCAAATCCTTTATAGCAAAATATAAGCATTAACATGTACGCTAGTATAAACAAGCTTATTTTCAATAATCACGCAATTTTTATATGCAAACATTCTTCACAATCACTTTTCTCAAATCAATTAAATCAATTCAATATGCTTTTAGAACAAACATGCAAAAAACTTGAAACGAGGAATATGAGCTCCAGAGAACAAACATTTCAAACTTGAAATGAGAATAGGATTTAGAATAACAAACCCAAAATCTTTTGCACTTTGATTCCAACTTTGGAATCTCAATCACGCTTGTCTTTTTTCTCTCTCTCCTCTCTTCAAATTCCTATTCCAAACCATTAAAGAATAATATTATTCATGCTGCATTCAGTAGTTTTGCTTAGGATTACTCAGGAGGTTGCTGAGTTCCAATTTAAACAAGCTATATATAGATGGATTCTTGACTCAATGGGCTTTCCATAGAGTCAAAGAACACCCGAATCAGAGTTCGAACGAAGGAGTTATGACCTTCCGAAGTTGGAGGTCATACACAGTCAAATCCTAAACTGACGAGCAGACCCGAACTGGACGAGCTCGTCTACCACCTCGGTCAAACATCTTCTATACTCCTCAGGAATATTAATGTATTCTTGACTCAATGGGCTTTCCATAGAGTCCAAGAACACCCAAATCGGAGTTCAAACGAAGGGGATATGACCTTCCAAAGTTGGAGGTCATGCGTGAAATAACTTTGACGTAGCTGATTCGGATCGACGAGTCAAGACTAATGACGGTGCCTCATTCAAACACCTTGGTCTGACATCTAACATCCTCCTCAGCATATCATCGTATTCTTGACTCCATGGGCTTTCCATAGAGTCCAAGAACACCCAAAATCGTGAGTTCAAACGGCGTGAGATATGACCTTCCGTCGAGGGTCATGCAGTCAACTCACGAAATTCGACTAACCGACGAAAGATCGCTGACTCAGCACCGCTGATTCGCCACCGCTTCACGCACCACTCTGCCGGGATCTACCACCGCTTACGGACCAATCGCTTGACGACACCGCTTGATCACCACCGCTTGATTCACCGCGCTTGGACGAATTCCCGCTTGATCACCACTCACCACGACAATCGTCATCACCACCGCTTGATCACCACCGCTTGACGACTCCTGCTTTTGACTTCCAATTAACGACCCATTTGACTGCTCGCAGTAAAAAGACCATACTTGCTCCGGTCTGAATTAAGAAATTCAAAAGCCTAACATCAAGTTCATTGATGTGGCTACACTCTCACGTAAGGATTCATCGCCAAATTCTCTTTTTGTTTCTTGATCCAAAACCTGTTCTAAGGTACGGCTAGTTGACCTTAACCCATAAACCGACCACCAGATGGCTACGAATTCCTCAAGAAAAGGACTATAACTTAGTCTACAGAGGTCCAATAAATTGAGAAATTCAAAAGTTCTAACATCAAGCTTAATCAGATGCTACATAATTTACTAGGAAGGACACACTACCAAATCCTTCACTGCACTAAAATCGCCTAAGGTTCGGCTACTACAAGACTAACACAATGTGGCAACTTCCCAGTTTAAAATGCAACCAAACTTTCCCCTACGCGCATAACCACCCAACAATCCTTGCAGGCTAGCACGTTATATAAGACTCCACCTCACTGGAAATTTTTTGTCTAAAGTCCCTGCCCTGCCTCTACTGGTAGCCTCGGTCACTGGGGAAGGACTTTCCTTCTCGCGTCTCGAGTACTCCATTGGCCCGACCAGCCTAGTAATCTGTGAGAGAAGCGGTTCTCTCTCTCTAACTTTCCTTCTATTTTTCTTCTTCTTACATCACTCTTAATCGTATTTTTTTAAAAATGGGTGAAGCTTCCCTCTCTTTCCTACATGCCACATGTCATTTCCTTGATTTTTTCTTACTCATTTATTTCTCCTAATATCACTTAGACATATAAACTTATTTACAATCGAATTCTCGGGTCCCCATTTTACAATTTCTATATTTTCTCTTTCACTCTCTGCTCATTTCCTGATTCAACAATCATCTAATCAATATTAAAAAATTTCCGTAAAAATACCCAAGTTTTTACCCTTTATACTAATATACTAAAATTTTATTATAAAAAATTTAGTGATTTTTTGGCGCTACATCTGCCTGGTTGGCACTACATATTTATGTGTGGTATTTAACAAGTTGTTTTGGCATCACAGTTTACTATCTTGGAAATTGAAATTAAAGTATATTAAAACAAACAAATTGTTTTGTAAGTCTGAATAATATGGAAAACTGAGAAAAAAAGTTAGATGCTGAATAATTGACACGGTGCTATCAGGTTAATTTTTAAAATATTACCCCTTTATAGTATTTCATATATATTCACAACTTTATAATATTATGTTCTCATACTATTAAACATATAGGTTAAATAATTGATTATTTCCTACTCTTTAAATCATATATTCTTAGTTCAAGCTATGGTATAGTTTTATTGCCTTTATGATCTATCTCACCGAATAACGATTACCCTCTGATTCAGATGACTTAAAAAAAAGACGTTCTCAGATGCTACATCTTAATTCATCCAAAACATCTTATACTTAACAAAAAAAAATAAGATTACGTTTTTATAAAACTCAAACTTTGAACTCTCATAACACTCATCCTTTTACCTTTATATTATTTATTCAAACATGTTTTTTGTTAAATTATTCTTAGACCTTAAAAGAATTGTAATAGGATTTTTGAGGAGTCTAAAGGGTACTTTTATTTTACTTTTCTATACTTTATTAAATTATTATTCTTAAAACCTAAAATCAAATAGTAAAAAGGAATTAGATATAAGAGAGATAATACCTCGAAGTTCATATATAAAATATAATATCATACATTCGAATATGAATCAACAAGAAAAATATATTAAATTGTTATTAAAACAAAAAAGGTATGTGTGCTAGTAATGGCATATTTTTAAAGCAAACTTATGTTTCAGCTTATTGATTTGATTTGAGAATAATTATGAATAATTATATTTATGTTATGACATTAAAAATCAATATTTTTCTATTTCATTTCACACTAGTCAAAAGGAACATCTTTCTTCTCCTTTCTTAATTTCATTTCACGTAACAAACTAATAAACTTTAAAACAGAGTAATTTTAACTAATTTTGAACATTCGGTTTTTTGTTTTTTAAACGTTGACCGTATATCAAAACCATTTTGATAAATATATTTTGTTGTCATGAGTATATTAATATAAAGTGAAAATAAAAGTATATAGAAATCGTAGTTGGTGGTTGGTTAAAGAATGTCCAATGAACAAATAGAATGTCCAACGTCATGTGATCCGACCCTATTTGGCTTAGTTGATAGTTGGTGCTAATATCTAATTATAAATTATTATTATTTTATAAAAGAGTTTGCATTGACAAGACATAAGCTTATCTTTATATAAACGCGATAGATTATACATATAAAACAATACACAAAACAAACCATCTTAAATACAAGCAAATACCCAAGTGGTTTTCAAATTTTATTGAGAAAAAATAATATTGCACCATATCCTACATAAGCCAAAATAATATTTTTTTTTTCCTATCTGTAATCCTGTGATTGCTCACCTGCTTTATTTCGCCTCTCTATTTTCACAAACTAAAATATTAATAAAAACTAAAATACGTGAAAACCCATCCTATCTCCAACAAATTGATTTTTAAATAATCAAATATATATTATTATTATTATTTTTAGTATGACAAAGATTTTGAAGAATAATCATCTTCATATTTCATTGAATCGGTTGATGAATATTACATCCTTATATACATGATCCTTGTGACCAAAATGGTAACAAACAAGAAAATAAATATCAAAGACTCTAGGTTAGGAAAATCTGGATTCTCCAAATTAAACAATTTGGATTCTTTAACCCCCTTATTTCCTTACATAAATAAACATAGAATATGTAAAACCCAAGAATATCTAATTTTATGAGAAATGGTAAAACGATCATTTCGATCGAAAATCCAAAAATTTTATAGATCTCGACGACCGAAACTGACTTCATCATCGAACGCCTTACCGAAATCTACCACCATCATTTAATTTCATCAAATCTAAAACAACTAATTTCGAGATTTTTCGAAACACCGGCAGTGAGAAGAGGCACACTCGCACGCGCTGAACGCAGCTTCACATCACTCACGCACATGAGAACAAGTCAAACAATAACCCAACAGACCCACGCTGGGGTACTGTCACCACATAAGAGGCTTAAATCCAAAGCTGGATAAATTAAGGGGCGGAACCCAAGAGAAATTTCACCCAGAGCTCACACGCCATAAAGAGAGACACTCACTTGACCCATCTGACCAAATCTATGGCGTGGTATTAAAGAGTGAAAATAACAGAAAATAAATGAGGGAGAAGAAGAAATTGAAAGAGATAAGCTCTACCTTCTTTCTAAATTTCCCAGCGATCGAATCGTCATTTCCGGCAGAACAAGAAACAAAGTGCTTCCCTGCAGCGAGAGCTTCAAGCTGAGACCAAAAACTATGAGTTTCGACAAACTCTAAGAGATAAGGGTCTCTTTCCTACTCGATTTATTTCTTGTTTAAAAGTCATTTGATGACATGGTTTGTTTTGGGGCCGTGAGTGGCCGTGGTTAGTCCCAAAAATTTGGGATTAAATGCTGAAAATTCCTGATTGTTTTCTGAATAGCCGAGATCGAAAGTGAAGATGGATTTCGTTCCCAACCGATGTTCTTGCTTTGCTTACGTGTTATTGCTTGGCAGCTGAATAACATGCAATTAGGTGAAAAATAATCATGTTGGAGATATATTAACATGATCGTCGAGATTAAATTGTTTGCATGTCATCAGGTGACAAATGAATGAAAAATACGGCGCTATGATTAAGGTCATTACATGGTTCGTTGTAGGCTAGTCGTGGACAAATTGTGTCACAACTAAGCCTAAAGGTTGACGTGGTATCGACATCCGGCGATGCGACTCGTGATGTCAATGTATGCTTGAATTGATATGTGAGCATGAATGTATGTTGTAATCATTGGAATTTGTATTCATCTCTATATAAATGTCAAAATGATGCACGGATGAATATACGTGGGTAGGCATGCACATATAGCTCTCATCATATATGTAGCATGGTATGATCGTGGCGGTCTATTAACCTGGCAAAGGTACATGCATGAGAACATCGCACGACATGCGCGCCGGTGCACGGGCCGTAGATCGACACTGCGTTTGTGTTCGATAGGTCGCTGGTACGCTAAGTTAAATTAACACCGTGACGTGTTGATTGGGTGGGCCTTAAGTATCGGGACAACATCCAAAAATTAGCTCCACGAAGTTAAGGAAACGGTAAAGAATAATTATGTGCTAGGTATCAGCAAGTTGTAATAGATTCCCCCCAGGGTGAAAGATTCATCAATTATGGTCAGATATAGTCCCCATCGGTGAAAGGCCATAAAAATGTCGAGATTTGTGGAGCCCGCGGTGCGACACCAAAAATCCACTACCCACAAAAGGTGCATGGTTGTAAATGAAAATATGAAATTATTAAGAATAATCTTTGGTTGTCATCGGAAATTGACAGTTGTTCACACTTGGTAATAGCATGTGTGAGGGAGTTTCCGTGAGAATCTCGAACACAGAAACGACACATTCTCATCCACGATACGTATTATCTGCATAATATGCACATACTTTGCTTCAATGTGTGTATATGCATTGTCATCACATTTGACACTTAAAGGAGTAGCCATTGTGAGAATTCATCTACGGCATTGCTTTTACCCAAATGGGAAAACATTTTCAAAATAAGGTACACCGAGGTGGACACGTATGAGGAATGAATAAAAAAGGGGCCGATCAAAGATTGTAATGTATTTTTGTAAATTTTGCAGAAAACCCGCTTTTATGTATATGTAAGAAGAACAAGGTTGTAATTAAACTTATTTTGTATGATTTATATATTTTAGCAAGCTTTCCGGGCTTCCGGTTGTCTTTGTAATAAGAAAACTAAGTTATATTGAAATTAGGTGCTTGAAAGGAAATGAAAAAGAAAGGGAAAGGGAAACTCGAGGTTCAAATTTTATTTCGCGTCTTCTATCGCAATTGCAGAAAGTATGTCGCGACAGCAAACTCACCCCGTGTCGTGACAGGTTTTCCGTGTCACGACAGAGCGTACGCAGAACGCGCACACACCAGCCGGGCGCGATAAAGAACGCGGCGAGCAAAAGAAAGGTGCACGACAATCTTGCGTGCATGCGCGAGACAAGACTTCTAGTATCGGGTCGTGTGTCAGCGCGACATTACCATAGTGTCACGATAGATGACGTAGATTCGCGCGACGACCGACAGGCGTGCGTCACATTAAACAGATAGCTCTCGCCGCGAACAGAGAATTCTCTGTCGCGACTGAATTCCATTAGTTTTATGTTGCGAAAGAGTTCCAATAGTTTTCTATCGCGATGTGTTTCTCGCAGCCTTCTCGTCAGGACATAGAATTATCAACCGCGGTCGACAGGTTTCCGTGGTCGCATCAGGTATTCAGGTCAGCTAATCGGCGCGCATGTGGCTTAATAAAGAGCCCGTGCCTGATCGTGCACTCTATGGTTTGCACGCCTATGCATGCGATAGACTCAAGGAGTATCGCACAGCTGTCGTGCAATCGCTTAGGTCATCATTCACTTAACACTGTTCATGGGGGCATTGTTCAAAAAAAAAAGAAAAAAAATGACCGTCAGAAATTGGGGCGTCACATAATAAATTATAAATAAGGTTAAATATATAAATTATGATAAATAAAATTAATTGTAATATTTAAGTTTTTCGTTTTTTATTTCTTTTTGTTTTTATGTCAATATATTTATAAATTATGACATAAAAAATTTATTTTGAAGTAAAGTTTATTTTGAGTTATAATTTTATCATATTAAATAACTAAACCTTAATTTTGAATCCCTACAATTATCACAAATAAATTAAGACAATATTTTATTTAAAATATTTATCTACATTAAATTTCATTCAAAAAAAAAAGATAAACTTACGATAAAATTATTGAATAAAAATATTATCTCAAAATTATAAAATAATTAGGTAGCATAAATAGTTTATAAAAATAAAAGTTTGTTTTATAATTTTTATAAGATAAAAATTGAAAATGCACATTTTTGATAGAAAAAGCTATTATTTGTAATTTTTCTATTCTCGCCTTTACCAAACACCCTATAAAATTGATTGTGAGTGAATCAGCTTATTAGCTTATATTTCTCCTCCCAATCAACTCAGTCATGAAGACTTTTTTGTTGATTCGGTGTCCATTGACTAAAAAAGTTGGAGACATAAATATATATATATATATATATAAGGTGAGATATATATATATATATATATATATATATATATATATATATATATAAGAAAATTTTTAAAACACCATTAATGTAATTAATCACATTTTATAATTCGGTTCAGCTGTAACACAATGAGGCCTGTTATGTTGCTTCTTCTTGGGCTTCATCGTGGGCCCAATTGTGAGCAATACTTGGGCCACCTGCAACTGCTTTTCAATTTGGACCAAGAAATTGGGTTGTTCATGGGCCAGGCCTCAATTTCTTTAGGCTTGGAAGATGTTGTTGATACTCTGGCTCATACTCTCCATGAATTGGGCTTGAAAATTCCCTCGAGTTAAAGTTTCGAAATGGAGGAAGATTCATCCATCACTTTCAATGAAATAACTATATCTATCAAATTTCCAAATTTGTAGGTAGACTAACTATATAGGTATTAATGGACACTTGTTACGGCCCAAGGAATTAATCTCACTGGTCTTGTCTTCAACAGCTAAAGTCAAGGTAGTTGTGGTGGGCTTTAGGGCCTTAATGTCTCACTCCCAACCCTTCCTCACCATTTTTCCTTTTAAGGCACTCGAGGACATTTGGCTATTGCGTCAGCAGAGGACCAAACCGTCCGTCAGGGTAGGGCCCAATACCCACAATTTGGAGAAAATTGTTTGGGCTTTAGAACACTCTGAAGCCCAAATCCTGTCCTCACCTTATCTTTGGTTAATGTTTATGAAAATTGTTATCGATGACAATTTTTTAAAATACACGTAACATCATTTTAGATTGCTATACGAACTATTCTTATTATTCGAATTTAAATTTTATGTTCTTATATGATTGCCATAATAAAAAAAATTTTAAAAACCAAGGGCATGTTTGTTTATAATTTTTTTTTTTAATGAAAAACAAGAGAATATGAAAAACACATAAAACACGTTTTGTTCTCAATTTTTGTGTTCTGAAAAACACAAAGAATACATAAAATATTATATTCAAATAACAAAATTAGTTTTTAGAGAGCACTAAAATGGTGTTCTTCGTATTTTAAAATTTTGCTTTCAAGAACAAGAATTAAACATGCTCCAAGACCTGCTGGCTATTGCTCGAAAACTATTACGAAAATACTTAAGAACGCGGTTTTGTAGGGATTCTCTAATACAAAACACTTAGAAACTTTGAGTCGTTTTTGAAAACAACCATTTTAAAGGCAACATCCTGTAACAACCAAAAAAACATGAATAACGCCCTCTCTTTTGCCAAATGTGTTTTGATTATTTTGTTTTATGGAGAACAAAAAATTGTCCTCAAGAAACAGCAATCAAACAACCACATAATACCTGAAAAATATTTTTATGTTGGTATTTTGTCACATTTGTTAAAATTTAAATTATATCTATATTTTTTTCTACTTACATTACATAGTTATAAATTCCAAAGTTGATTTTGACACCCAATAATGAATACCATATAACCTAGATTAAGAAAATGACACCCACACATGTTTTTTCTCCTGATATATATTTAAGGTATCAATAGATTAAGCTACAAATTTGATTCTCTAAGTGCAGACATTTTCTTGGCAATTAAGGCACCATATTTAAAAAAAAAGTTCAAAAAACTAATAACAATTATGACTTAGGATCTCATATGCTACATATTTACAAAGAAGGATATATATATATATATATATATATAATAAACCTTATTTCTTATAGCATAAGTTTAACATATTACTAGCCTTTAATGCTTGTCTCAAGTGCTGAAGGGTTGAAAATAGGTTACGAGAACAGACAAAGCTACATAGGGCTTAGTGGGGCAAATGCCCTTGTGAAAATTGGGAAAAAAAAAAGTTTACATAGGGGTTTAAACCCTTTATCCCTTATTTGGAATGTATGATACTTAATCATCACATTATCATTGTAATAAACTCTTACACTATCGCGATACGCGACGATGCCAGAAAAGTTTTCCTAACAAAGTTAAAATCTATTGCATTTCTGCAAAACACGATTCTAATAAATCGACATAACAAACAGAAGATTTTATTATCCGAAATCAACACGTAATTCTAAGGCGCCGATCGGATTATCAACGGTAATTTCTGGATTGGCGTAAAGATCATAATCATGCCTTCTTGAAAATATTTATGTCCCTTTTGACTAAAAAATTTTTTAGCTCCGCCATTGGTAATGGGAGATCAAGGTTTAAATATTTGTAAGTACAGGTATTACAATGTATTATACAAAGTGAGTTTATGTCAAAAAAATTTGCATTATATTACTGTGTACTTGAAAATGTAAAACCATAGACAAATATAAATATCCCAAAAAGTTGTCACATTCATATAAATATATATATATATATATATATATATATATATATATATATATATATATATATAAGTTGCTTGTTCAAAACTCAACTCAGTGAACCTACCATAAATTAATAATAAAATCTATGGACTATGATTGTAGATGGAGTGTTTGAAAATTCAAGGGGATGATGATAGGCTTTGAAAATCTATTGATTTGACCTTTCTTCATCTCTTATATTATATGTTCTCCAAAATTTTAAAATATGAAGATCGAATAGAGAAAACTTAAAATTAAATTAAATTGACTGTGATAATATAAATTTTTATTAATTTGTTATGTAGATTGAATAGATATAATATCAATATTTTATTTTTGTGGACCATTTTCACAAATTACGCGCCAAACTCCTTTTTTTCAGTGCCTGTTTTCTGACTGGAATTATATTTCTTTTAAAAAAAAATCCATCTGACTTTGGATTCTTTCCTGATAAAGAAATCGAGAGGGAGAAAGTTTCTTGTCTCACTAAAGCCAATTTTTTCTTTGCTACATTATTCATGTTTTTTTATTTAATCAAAATATATTTTCTCTACGAAAATTAATAAATTGTTGTTATGACTTTATTCTAGTGCTATGATTGGCTACAGAAAAATAATAATAAAAAAAAAAGTTTTTTTTCATGTTTATTATTGCAGTTATTAAAAAATTAAAGATTAAATATAATTAATATTAGTTTGACGTTCATGTAATTTTAAAAATATATGATTGTTACATAAAACAGGAAAAATAAATTTGAAATAATATATAAAATTAATTTATCTTAAATTTTATTTTTCACTTTTCTCCCTACTTATTGCTTTGTATTTTTGGTTCGAAAATATTTTCGGAAAATTTAAGGAATAATAATACAAAGTAAAGGAAAAAAGACGGAAAGTAGAATTCTAATAATAAGTAAATTTAATAAATCATTTTAAAATTTTATTATGAGTAATTTAATTTAAGAATATATAAATTTTAATAATATTTGATTTTTTATTTTTTATAATTAAATCAAACATTAAAAAAAATCATTTTATTATCCCTGAACATGTAGTTTATATGATGTTTCAAGACACCTCAAGGTGTAAGAAACTATAATCACCTTTTTTTTTTTTTTCTTTTTTTTTTATCACTATGTAATAATCATACACAACTTAATTTTTCCTTGATCCAAACTTATTATTTATTATTGGTAACTTTTATATAAACACAACCTGTCCTATTTTTTTAATGAAAGATCAAACCCAGAGCTTTGAATTTTGTGCATCTCCACTGGAACAGGTCATGAAAGTGACAACACAATCCCAAAAAAGTTATATAAATAAAAACATTATGAAAATCATTTAGATTTGGATGACATTGAAAATGTGAAGGAGAGAAAATATAAAAGGAAACTATTCCCTACATTTTCTAAAAATCAATGAAGAAAGTAAGAGAGAAAGAAATGAACAAGTCTCATAGACTATATCTATATAATATTTGATTCCCAGTCAAATATATATATATATATATATATATATATATATATATATATATATATATATTCGTATATTCTTATAAAATATGAAACAAAAGAAAAATTATTAAAATTCAATAAAAGACAAAACTATAAAATAGATTCATGCATATCCAAAAAAATAAAAAAATAAAAAATCTTTTATAATACTTTCCTCCCTCTTTTTTTTTTTTTTTTTTTTATTATCATTTTTTCAGGAATCAAACATAGTCTTAAGGTTATTAAAAGATTTACTTGTCTCTTAAATTAAAAAACGTACGAAATTAATTGAGATGGAGACAAGGTAAGTCTCTCATTCTCAACGGCCACAATTATCAAAATAATACCGAAGTAGAAGAGATTTTGATGGGGGAGTACTTTTGATTTTGAGCTTCAGCATATGCAAATGCAATAATTGAAGTAGGTTTGTTTTTTTATTCTTCAAGGACACATATATATATATATATATATAAAGAAAAAGGTTCATTTGAGTAGAGAGTGGAGCAGTTGAGGGGTGAGACAGTACATAGAGAGTTATGAATAAGATGGGCCCAAATGGGTATTCACAGTTATTAAATCTATTGTCTGTTCTCTGTGCCAACAACATGGCTCCAGTGGACATCATCACATGACACTTCTTATAGGGGTGGTGGTGGTTTTTTTTTTTTTTCATTTATTTATTTTATATTATAGGATTATATTCTTATAAAAACTTAATCATTAAGTTATGACTCATTGGCAATAAGGATTGTAATTTGAGTTCGGTGTTAATAACAAGTATTTTATCAGATGGCATTCGAATATGATACAAATAATAAACTAGTTAAAAATACAAATTTAAATATAACTTAATTAGTAATTGAATAAATACAACGTAATAACGATAGATTGTTTATTAATTGATAACATAAAAATAATATAAAATTATAATTAATTTATCAATATTTAATACAAATATCATATCAAATTAATTAGTCTAAGTTTAAATATTTATTAGGATATATTGAACGAGTTAATACAAATCAAATTTGTGTTATGTGAATTAACACGAATATAACACGTTTGATAAATAGGTTATACGGGTCAACACGAATTTAATCAAAACGTGATTATATTCAATCCAAACCCGTAAAAAATATGTCGATTTCGTGTCATGTTCATGGGTTAGGTCTGAAAGAGAAAAAACTGTTTGTTCTATAAATTGTTGCATCAAGTGATGCAACATTATCAAGATTGAGGTCCACCAAGTTATATATCAATGATTAATCACAAAAATAAAATTACCTGAGATGTAAGAAGATAAATCACCACACACAAATAGATAAAAAATCGATCACGCGGTTCAGTAAAAGCCTCCATCCACGAGGGCTAAGTCCAAATGTAAATAATTCAATTATATATCAATTGGGTTTTACACATATATCGGCTATGCGAAACAGCGCTCCCAATTTTACAATCGTCTTCTCCTAACTCTCTCACGATGAACATGAAAATAAGTTATCCCCTACACCCCACACACTAATTCTCAATAAATAATATCAACACTGCTCATCATCCAGCTTCATGTGTGAATAGCTCATCCAGCAAATCCCCTTTGAGATATTCTCCCAATATTTTGTTGCATTATGTTTTCTAATATGTTTTAACAAGCCAATTTGAAGATTTAGATTCAAACCATATCCATTTTAATTCAATATCTTCATTTCATATAAATCTCATTAAATAAGATTCAATCTTTCGATTTTTCTCGCATTAGTCCCCACAACAATATCATCCCTCTACTATTTCTTATTCATTTCAATAAATATTAGCTTACGATCTCCATAATATTTGCTTCAAAATTGAATTATGTTGAATAAGGTAAATTACGTCATATAACTTGATCTAACATCTCGTAAAACATCTTATCTAAGATTATGACAATAAATACCTCCAACAATATCAAATTTTATCGGGTTTAATTGGCGGTGGGTAGTGTTTCTTGGTAGACGGGTAGTAATAGTTATGAAGTGATCATAAATCTCTCATTAAAGGATGTTGGTGGGGGTGGATGATGGGGGGGCTTTTCAAGCTTCATCGTGCGCCCCTTTATAGTACATTTGGAATATTTAGCATTTATAAGATTCTTTGCTTTGCCCCTTTACATTTGATTACGACTTTTTTGGAAAATACCCACTCTCACCATTTTTTTAAAAATGACCTATATTAAGTAATGAGTTTGTATGTTTGGTTAAGTTATTCTCCAATCATTTCAAATTCGAGTACGAATGATGGTTTTAATTACCTAATTATAACGATTAAAACATGAAAATAGGCAAATAGAAAAAGGAGAAGGGAAAAATCACTAAAAATTGAGGAGAGGAGAAACCATGTATTTTAAATATAGGTATAAATATGGACTTAAACCAAGATTTATAAAATTTTACTAAAAAAACAATAAAATTATAAAATTTAAATTTTTAACAACCTAATCTTATTGCTCATGCTCCCTCGGCTTTTGGGTACAAGATTATAGTAATATGGCTATTATTCAAAAAAAAAATCATAACACCATGATTATAAGCATCCCAAAACCATATAAACCCAATCATTTTACTACCACCACCATGACACCTGTTATATTGGATCGGATGAAATTTAGATCATCAAAATCTAATAATAATAATCGAATGAGTTAATGGGGTTTGAGCTTAAGATGTATGTTTATCTACGAGTTTAAGATTTTAAAAAGATTTGTAATTTAATATAATTTAGAGCAATTTGATTTTATTTTACATATTTGTTTCTATGTAAGTACAAATAATATTATTATTTGCACTTGTTTGTTTATCTATTTATGGATATTATGAGTAAAATAAACAATTAATGAATTCATGAATTAGGGAGAAAAAATAATGAGTTTACTTGTACCTTGTCCTGTATAAAACGACGAAAAAAACAAAACATATGTATGGAATAAAACATTCTATAAATTTAATTATTTTCATTCATTTTTAACATAGTAATTGAAAAAACTAAATAAATATAAGAAATTATCATTTTATTTAAGCTTTTTATTGGGTCGAGATAGGAATCCACGCTTCTTAAACCAACTTTATTGTCCATATTTAGTTTTTTTTTAAATACATATAAATTTATTAATTTAAATTATTCGGGATATAAATACATAATCAAATTCGTTAAAACTTTAAAAGATACACAATATCCTAATTAATAGTATAAAAAATCGACTCAAATCTACATATTTGATAATCATATAATAATTAAAATATTTATGATTTCGCTGATATTGTACGAATAAAATTATCGTTAATTACTTCTGGATAGGAGTTTAAGATTTCCGATTTTACTGACATATCTGAAATATCGCATGATATTTCGATTTAAATATTTCCAAACGAAAAATTAACAAAAATACTTAAATTAATGAATACTATTAACTATAAAAAGCATAAATAAAGAAATATACATTTATCAAAACAATATTCATTATAATTTATCGAGAAATTACATTACAATAAGAATTTAAAACTAAAATAAAGATCGATATTTTTAATTCCATTACATTATTCCTTGACGTATGATCTTCATTCTTAACGAAGATAATATTCATAATAAGATCTTCTAAAATATTAAGATAAATTACAAAGAAAAATAATTATAGCTAACAGAAATGATGCTACATGTAACAGTTCAGAAAAGATCAGATGACGGGGCTAAGAGATTTATAGACTTTTCGAAATAAATAACACATCGATATTTTACCAAGATTTACCGATATTTTACCGATATTTTTCGTAAATTCCAAAGACACGCGCCAAGGCTAGATAAAGCTCAATTTCATCGATGGCCGAAATATCGAATTTCCGATATTGCCGATTTTTCCGATTCTCCGATTGCCACAATCAATTATCGGCCGACACTTCATTTCGTACCATCGGAATCGATATTTCACAATATTTTCGACCAAAAACTCACTTTGCTCCACGATTTTATAACATATCAATCAATATAATTCGATTCATATCACTATTCGATCGAATACGCCATATTCAATCGCACGCACAAGAAACGCTACACAAGACAATAAAAAATCAATAATCATACAAAGACAATACAATCGCACGCTGTAACAAGTCAACGACATAATCATAAAAAAAAAAAAATTAAAAACTCATATATATATATATATATATATATATATATATATATATATATATAAGAACCACTTTATTTCGATAAATAAACATAGATAAGTATTTCCAAACCAACAATAGCAAAAAAAAGTGACCCATCCTTATTAACATAAAATGGGCTAAAAGAGAGAACTAATAAGAGAAATATTGTCATATTTAGTTTTAGTCTAAGAGTAACTTTTTTTACATCTATTCATCTGATACATTACATTATAATACTTAAAGCTGTATCTCCCGTAATTCATTAATATTTGTTTATAATGTGAGTCAAGCCTTAGACAATTTCAATTCTTTAAAAGTATGCTCAAAAATATATGTCAATTTATTTAAAAAAACACGCGAATAGCGTTACCCGTACGATAAGTAGTTTGGGAAATTGTTAATCTTTTGAAGAAATTTTATAATCATAAAGAGAAAAATTAAATAGTTTGAAAAGCAGGTGGGCATGTGACACCCAAGTATGGAAATGGAATAATCTATTCATAGTTTTTGGGAAGTTTGGGCATTGATTAAATTGTTCCGATTAGCTTTTTATTTGAAACTTAATAAAATAATGTACAAAATTTCAGAAAGCAATCGAACCACTCGTAGCCATTGTGCTAACGTGGCAACTTTTGGTTCACTCGATTTGGCAAAAGAGGTTTCCAATGTGGATTCTGATCCCTTTTTGGAAAACGTTGACCTTTTAGTGGGGACCTAAGGTTTTAATTTGTATTTCTTCATTTTTAAGCTCATGCTCGTACTTTTCAAACCCAAATTATGGGCTATCATAGAAAGTGACTATTCTATTTCTATCCCCAGCTTTTTCTCTATTATTTTTACCTTTTTTTGAAATTAAAAAAATAAAACCCACATTAAAGAATTGGTTTGAAAGGGACAATTCTAAAGTTATTTACAAAATTATCATCTAACAAAAGTAACCTCAAAAATCACATTCAGTCAAAATTGACCCTTATGATAATTAAATTACCCAATAAACATTTTGTCTCCAAAATGATATATTTTTTAAAGAGATCGATTTTACAAATAATTTTTAGATTCGTCCATTTTAAAGAGTTATTCAACCTATTGTTTGTCATTTTCTTTACCATTGACTTTTATAATATTTAGGATAATAATTTTTAAAATGTTTTTTAGATAAATATTTTTAAAAACTTTGAGGTTTTATTTTTTATTGGGTAGAAAAATAAAAATATCTCTAGACTCTAGTTTTTACAATATAAAAATAATTTATTAATATCAAAGAATTTTTAAAATTTGAAATAAATCGTATTTTATTATTATTTTTAAACAATAATAAATATTTACATAACTAAAGACACGTTATTCCAGAACATCTCATTCTTGTCATAAAAAAATATTTTGATTAAAATATCGCCAAGCATTTTTTTAAGTTTGAAACATAATTTTTAATTTGTATAAATAAAAATATTTGTAAAATTAAATAATTTAATTTTAAAGAAATATGATAGAGTAAAGGGCTTAATTGAGAATTTTAATTTTAGAAAAATATACAGGTTTGTTTGGTTCCTGAAAAAATACATAGAAAATAAAATAGAGGTAAAAAGTGTAAGGAAAAAACAAGAGAGGATGAACAATTTTTCTTATCCTTTTTTTTCTTTCTCATAACTAACCGAATTACAACTATAAAATATTTTTCATTTATTTTCTTAAAGAAAAAAAAAATTACTGATTCAAACTTTATAATAGATCCATATATATAAGATACAAATTATTAAAAATGATAAATGATGAAAGTTAATAACATAATAATAATTTGATAATGTAACGATTATAAAATCTATTCAAACCACTATAATCTAATATAGTATCATAATCTGGCTTTCGTTGTCTAAATAATTCTCAAACAAATAAAATGTTATAGTAAGACAACAAGACCACAAAAAAAACATCACGTGGAAATATTTTTAAGGAATATATTTCATTTATTAAAGAATTGTTTTTTTTTTTTTTTTTTTATTATTATTTTAGTGTTCGAAAAAGTTGTGAGAGTTGAAAAGAGGTGCCATAAGCATGAAAAAAATGACATGGCAGGTTAGTGGTAGACACGTAAGCAGAAGATTTGGTGGTTGACTGAGTCAATCAACATGTTAAAAAATATCTAACGCGGACTGAGTCAGTCCACATCATCCAATAACGCGCTCCATCGCTCGCCACGTCATCCCCTATATGACTATTCCCCTTCTTTTTGTCCGGTGAGTCACTTATACGTTCCTTTTCTATAAAAGCAAAATTAATAAAAATTAAAAATTAAAAATTAAAAAATCAATGATTTCTCCTTTAATATATATATATATATTAAAGGGATGATGACCTTTTAGTCGAAAGCACATAATATCTAAATTGTTATATTAGATTCTTACATTAATTTCTCCTACCTTCATTTTTTACCCCAAATCCACTTTTAAGGACATAATTATTATTTCAGACAATAAGTTTTAATATTACAATGAATTACTATATAAAAACAAAAAATACTTTCAATTTAAGGTTAATTTTGTTGTTTCCTAATGTTGTGGAGGGAAGACAGTACGAAAATGCAAAGAAAAACAAGAAATAGTGATTCTAAATTAGGTAGCCGAATTATATAATTTGCCATATTAGAGTATGATAAAAAATGTGACATTATGAAATTGTTTGTCCCTACTGGCTCTTGCTCTAAGGAATCAATCAGAAATATTGAGGGAGGGAGAGGGATGGACTTTTTAAAATCAGCATTTATTATTTTTTGAACATAAAATAAATGTTATTGATTCTAAATGGCAATACAAAAATATAAATATGAAATCAAAATCACTAAAAATTTTAGATAATGAAACACATGGTGCTATCAAAGATAATAAATCGTGATCAAACCTGGTAAATTTGTTAATCGAACCTACATATTTTATATTATTATTCATCATGATGATGACAAATAAACGTTGTCCATGACCACGATAACTACATGCTGCACAAAGACAATGATTAAAACATAAAAATAAAACAAATAAAATCTATATTTTGGGAAATAACCATTTTATTGAATAATAAATTGATGGAAAAAGTGTGTAAAATTGTGATTTAAGGTAAATAATGATAAAAAAAATCATCCCTCCATGATTAAAAGAAAATAGGCTAGCAAATAAAAAGTTGAAAATTAGGCTAGGGCTTTTGGGAATAAAAGCAGTAGTTATTATAAAAGGTATTTTTTAATATTTTAAAAATACGCCAAAACCCGACTTAAAATAGTAAAGGGGTGAGCTAATACTGATCCTACGATCAAATCCTTATGCTAACATAAGACAACATCATAATACGTAGAGTTAATGTAAGAAAACGACATATGGCAAACCATAATCGAATCCTTGTAAAAACGTAATACCATAACGTAATGTGTAGAGTAAATAAAAGTAAAAAAAATGCCATTGAAACTAATATTTTAAAAAGTTTGTACAAAAAATAATATTTCCAAATTTATAACACTTAATGTCAAGGCAAATGTCATATATTCAAAACACGATTTCAATATAAAATAATAAAATTCAATATAAAATTTGAATAACCTAAAATAATGAAGTTGTATTTTCAAAAGATGAACATACTATTTTAGTATGAATATTTTTTTCACAACATGGTAGAAAATTTGAACAGTTATTCTTTTTAGAAAATAAATATTTATCAAAAATTCATACAGAACTTGTCGATCGTTGTATGCCATTTACTCCCCGTTAACTTCAAAGATACGATTAGTCAAGATTGAATACTAGTCAGATTAGTCGATGTGACTTGAACAAATATAAAAATAAAAATAAAAACAAAAAAAATCCTGTAACATTTGGGGTGCATGTATTTTATATTAAAAGGTTAGGTGTTTGTCATTATTTTTGGTGGGTGTGGCGTGACATGAAGATCCACTGATTCAGACAGTATCAACAGTGTTGACCGCATCGATTCCTCTTTTGACTTTCACTCTCCCTCTCACTCTCCTCTATCCCCTTCATTTCACTCTCCTTGTCTCTCACCATTATTTATTATTATTTCTTTCTTATTTCCTATCCTTCCCTTCTAAAAAAGCTTGCTACCATTTAATAACTTCAATGTTTAGAAATCGGATTATCCATCGAAAAAATTATAAGTTTATAACTTATGAGTCAAATCGATAGTCGAAAAGGTTACCATTCAACAATATGATCAATGAATTAATCGATTCTATAAAACCTGAAAAAATTCAATTTTTTTAATAAGGATAAAACTATAATTTCGGTTGAAAATACTGAATTTTTATAGATATCGGATGACGAAACGAACTTCATCGCTGGTAAATTGCTCAGAAAATATAATACCTCGCCGAATTTCGTCAATTATGAGATGCAAATAATTTTATGTTTTTCGAAATACCGGTAAATGACGAAGACATGTTAAGAGGCTCATATCGAGCCAAGATGTCAAACGGCAAAGAAGCCAAACAAGAGCCTAAGTCAACCCCATGCGGAGATGCTGCCACCAATTCCAAGATGATTTAATCCAAAGTTTCGATAAACGGGGTGAAATCCAAAAAGAGCCAATGGTGTGTCGACATACAATGAGACATCCCACTGGGGACTCACCAAACACCAATGGCATGAAATTGTGAGAAAGAAGAAAATAAAAAGAAAAGCGAGAGAAGAAGAAGGCAGAGAGAAGCTCCATATCTTTAGCTTTGCTCTGCGATCGGGACCGTCTGGCTCCCACGTGAGCAGCATGAAAAGTTATTCCCGTATGAAGAGCTTTGTGTAGACCGAATCGGCGAATTTCGGCCAACCTTATGCAGAGGTTTTTCTCTTACTTGGTTTAATTATCATCTAAAGTCATCTCAAATGGTCGAGTCGGTCAAATAACGCTCAGCATTTCACCCCGTTAGACTGACTGCCTCGGAAAGTCCCGAGGTCGAAGTTTGGTCGTTTTCAACAATATGGCCTAAATTTTCGACTCGCTGACGTCGACCACCTATGGACTGCCGCGCCGACTGTAAATTTTCTTTGGGGATCATATATACCTCGGGATTGATTTTCGGACCCATGTTGGTATGTGTGTATTGTTGTGTGTTATTGCGAAAAATGAATAACGTGAATTGTTGTGTGAAAAATGATGTTGTTAATGCATGCTCAATTGATGTGTTAACATAGATTGATTGAATTATATGAAATTATATTGTATAAAAATATAATTGTTCATGAATCATGAAAGTTGTATACATGAATTGGCATGATTGCATTCATATGCATGGTAGCATCGCGTTGAGTCGGGTGTGGGGGCATAGGAATGGTTAATTCACCATTTTGGTGAATGTGTGGCGAGCTCAAAATGGACATCGTCCAAATTGAGACTACCTGCAGGTTTAAAATCTAAAAAACAAAAATCAAAAAAGAAAAATACACGCGGTGTCGTGCATAGCAAGTCAGCGCATTTCCCCCGTGCAGTGAAAGACCCAAATCTACACGCGGTTAGACACGATCACCAGCGGTGAAAGTTTGTAAAAATGTTGGAAGGCGTACGACAATCTTGTGGTGAGACCTTGAAAAATGACTTATGCCATAACAAATACCCGACCACGATATTCAAACGAAAGTATCGAGGTTGGTCCGCTGAGTTAAGTCATCAGGTGAAACACCACTGATGAGTTTTTCACACTGGGCGCCGCAAGCGCTATGAAATGGCTCCAGACTCGTCAGGCCCGGGAGGTCACATCTCATGCATGACATAAGATCATTCCATGTAAAGAGCTACCGTATGGGAACGTGAACTGATGTTCGTGCCATTGCATGACATTTTAAAAGGAGTAATCCTTGCAAGAAATTCAACTACTAGGTATTGTTCACCCCGTTGTGGGAAATATTTTGAGACATTGAAGGTACAATGGGGGACAGAACGCATCCAAGAGCTTAGCGGTGAAGGAAATGCCATATTTGACCTTGTTTTGTATTTTGTAAATTATGGGTGGAAACCCAGCCAGAATTGTAATTAAAGACGAATTGTAATTAAACTCATTTTGGAGGGTTAATACAATTTGGCAAGTTTTCGAGGCTTCCTGTGGTATTTGTAATAAAATGGCTAATTTATACTGAATTTAAGGTGTGCTGGAAGGAAAAAAGGGTACTAGAGGGTGCAGATGACTGTGGAGTGTTATCTCCCCATTTCGAATCCTCACATGACAGTGGTTTCTCCAAAGACTATGTCGTATCAGAGCCGTGGTCGCACTGAACCAAAAGCCACAAGATACATGACCTGGGTATAAAGTATGAGATGCGCTACAAGGTGTGGATACGCTCAAATAAGTAGCTCAAGGCACGCGATTGAGCTCTCCTCGCTCTATGTCGCGACACCCGCTTCCTATGTCGCAACGTTCCCGTGCATGCCGGGTGACTTGCACGTAGACTTTCTCCGCCGCTAATACGGCTCTTTTTGGGGCTCTATGTCAGGACACATCAAGTGTGTCATGACAGGTGGCGCAATGCGCGCACCGCGCGCGGCAACGCGGCGCGACAAGCACTCTATAAAAGACCGCAAATACAAGACGCATAAGCACGGTGCGCGCATGACAGCGATCCGTGGCGCCGACCGAAAGTGTGAGCTGGCAGCGCGACAGGATCGACGCAACAGGGAGACCACTCATGTTGCTCTGTCACGATAGAGTTGATCAATAGCAAAAAAAAAAAAAAAAAGAGTCCAAAATTTTGACCCCTGAGAATTGGGGTGTCACATATTCAATTCAATTTTTAAAACACTAAATAGCATCGACAGTTATTTCCATCTCTAGTTGATTGAATATAACATGCTATAGAATTAAAAAAAAATTATCATAAATTTATTTTTTATTACTTTTATATGGTTTTTAGACTATATTTTTATTATACAAGAAATTTATGATTAACAATTTTAAGAATATTGATGCCAATATGACTTAGTTTTGGTTAAAAGCTTAAACGGGTATATGAGGGGGAGGGGTTAAGGGTTTGAGCCATACTGAATATAAATTTATGAATGAATAGAATATTATAATGTAATGTAAAATGAATTGATGTATAAAAAAAAATAGCATTCATAAAAATAATATTACACACGATACATATAATACTTTTATATATTGAATAATCCAATGTAAGCTTTTTTACTCGTGAAACTCAAATATTTTAATTGTGGATGTTATTAAATATGAGATAAATTTCGTTTTTAGATCTAAAAAGATTATATTATGATATGGTTTTTGATGATGCTCAATCGAATCGTAATAAATAAGGCTCTGATTTGGTCGGGCCTGGCCCATTGCCTGGATGCTCCGCTCCTCCGCAAAATAAGAAACAAAAAGGATCTACGAGGGTTCACCCGTCTCCGATGCTCAAGCTTCGCTCTTCGATGGAAAATAAGATCAATCACAGAACGGCTTTCGCGCGCACCTTCATTAATCGTTTCGCATGGTATTTATACCCGATTAATTTCTTTCCAATCGGACGATACGCTCTCATCGGATGAGTGGATTTTCTTCCTTATCGTCATGACATCAAGTGATAATTGTAAAACTGCTATCGGTAATTATTCTACTTCCCTTATCGCGGAGATTCGATTTGGATTTATGTGATATGGGTTCTTTCGAAGTTACAAGCATTCCGCCTTCAACCTGGCTCCCGCTGGGGCCTCGCCGGGCCCAGCCGCCTTACCGGGCCCGCCTATTAGTCTTCTTTTAATCCTCGCTGACTTGTGGGTGGGCCCCGTGCAATCGCTTTTAAACCCAATCAGTTTTTTTTTTAAGAAATAAATAATTTTATTGATTCAAACTATCAATACATTGATAAAAACATATAATCAAAATTGTTAAAAACCATAGATGATAAAACAACATATAGGTTAATAGAATAATGAATCTACTCAAAGCTTATATAATTAATAGTTGAACCAATACATTTAATATCACTATCGTGACTAGAATACTTATGATTCAAGTTAGTCAAGATATCGATGACTATTGATTTTATTTTTTGTTTTTGATCAGATAAACTTTACTCATCTAAATCACTCTCACACAAATAAACGTCGCACCACGACGATAACAAACAAACATTGCACTAAGACGACAACAAACAAACGTTGCACTAAGACGACAACAAACAAACGCCGCGACCAAGCATCTATACGTGTAATCGTTATACCAAGCATTTAATAATAACTACATGTCCCACAAAGACGACAACAACAACATGTCGCACCAAAATGACTATTAAAACACGAAAAACAAATGAAAACCTAGATCTTATGGAATAACCATTTTATTCCTTAATAAAATGGTGGAAAAATGTGTAGATGGGTATTTTAGGCCGATAATGATAAAAAAAAATAATCCCTCTTGGCTTTAAGAAAAAGAGGCTAGTAGAGGAAATATATGAATTTTATTTTAAACCTTAAAAATACATGTATTTTTATATTATTTTTGCATACATTTCATAAATCAAATATAAGCGTACCATCATATAACAAATCTCATTAAAAATGCTATCAATTGGATATATACAAATATCATATCTAAGTAGAAATCGTATTATAAAACATGTATTATATATATATATATATATATATATATATATATATATATATATATATATATATATATATATATATATATCAACTCTCTTTAATAATATGCAAGTCTTTTTCATAATATGGTATCAGAGTGCCAGGTTTAACAGCAAAACAAATCCTAACCCTAGTCGTTGTCTCTGTTGCCGCTTATCATGCTTCGCTGATCACATGCTCTTGGTCTCAATGGCCAATGAATCCTTTCCACCACCGCCGCCGCTCCTCCTCGCCGCCGGCGCCCGCAACGACTAACTGCCTCAAAATTCACCGTTCTCAATGTAAATCCTTACAATTTAAACTCACAACACAAATTTATTTCTAAGACAAGGCTTTAATTCACGTCTCTTCATTCTGCATGATTTACTTGGCTCACCACTCGCCAACCACTGTCCTCCGACAATGATAACTTCTACCTCGATGCCGCATCCCATTTCCTAATCCCGGACTATAGCCCTCTAATTTTAGACAAGACTGATTGGCTTCTCAATGCAATTGTTGGTCACTTGCTACCCTAAGGTAGTTCTCCAGATTCTCCGCCACATCACGGCGACTCGAC
This sequence comes from Tetrastigma voinierianum, assembly GCA_016808115.1. NCBI lineage: Eukaryota > Viridiplantae > Streptophyta > Magnoliopsida > Vitales > Vitaceae > Tetrastigma > Tetrastigma voinierianum. The sequence continues at coordinate 100,665 of JAEQBH010003966.1, forward strand.
TACTTTCGAAAGACGTAGCCCTCCTTCGCGACGACTCATGACCTATCAGATAGTGACATCCCATTTCTGGGGTTTGTTGACAACCCTCGTCAACCAATGGACACTGTGGATGCCTGCACCCGACACCACTTACGAAAATCTAGCAGTCTCATTTCAGACGGAGCTTCACTCCAAGGTACAACCTGTCCTAAATTTTCACAACGACCACACCGAGTGCATATACAATTTAAAGTGAATAAAAATGGCCACTTGGGCCCATGCATCAATACTCATAAAATTACCTATCAACTATATACCAATAGTTCAAGAGTTGATACATCACTCTTGATACAAACATATTATAAAATTAAGAATTTAATACATGTTTCACATAATCCTTGTCAAAGTCACATGTCGACTTTCTTCTCAAAACGGCCTCTAATGAGTGTCGCCTTCCCGATCGCTCCCTGTACCTAAAATAGTGATCCCTCAACAGGGTGAGCAATGCCCAGTAGTGATAATTTTCTACATGGGTTACTCCCCACCTAAGTGCACATGTCATGACAAACAATCACACTCAAGCAAATACATGATCCTACTTGAATGTCTACATGCCCAATTCCATGTCTCGAGTCCTCACCGACTTCACACATGTCTAAGCCAAATGCGAGTAAAATCACGCTAAAACAAAGCTTTGCTCACGAAAAACTTACTACCGAGCTTTGGGCGAAACATATCGGACCATCCTCCGAGGCGAACTGGCCGATAACCTCCTCGAAACACCACGGGCTCCCTTCGACGCTAATTGTCGGACAATCTCCCCAACAATTATCCCGGAAAATCTTCCGTCAAATTCCTTTCACAAACATTTTTCTTTATTTTCTTTCGCTGGCCATGCACTCACTCCTAATATTCTAGGCGCCCAAAGGCATATAACGATTATGTCAATCCTTTAACAACTCACGCTTAATATATAAAATACGATATATTAACATAATTAATTCACACAATTCATGTTATTAAATTCACATAATAATACAAAAATTACCACATAAAGCAATTAACAAATACAAAGAATTCATTTCAATAACTCAACACAAATCACGCGGAATGAAACCCCACGCACCGTTCACGCCACACAATTCTGTAGATTTTCTCCACTCCTGCCTCAAATGTTTCAGATCGAAATTACGCTAAATCGCCTCATAATATCCCTATCAATCTTACACGACTCTAACAAAGACAATACAAGTATGGGAAGACTCTCAATTTTAGCGTCATTTTAACTCCACCAATCACATTCCATCGCGGTAGACCTCACAGATCGACTTTGTTTTCTCATTCATTAAAACGATCAAGGAAAATCTAGAGAGTAAGTCATGATTCTCTCTCTAAAACTCAAATCCCACCTCATCGATTTTTGCTTTCCAATGGAGAAGATGATCGTTCTATTGCTCCTTTATCCAATTAAACATCAATAATTCCCTCCATGCTCCTAAGTTTTGATTTTTGACACATGCTGACCTAAGCCATTCATTTCATCATTTCAATTAATCATGTAACACGTGTCGCCATGGTACATGTAAGAGGAACCTTTCATTTCTCACATCACACGCCTCTCACTAGTCAAGTTTACTCAAGACTCGACACCTCGCGCTCGAAAAATGCCAAATCTAATTATCTCGAATCGACGAAATTCGACGTAGAGCTGATTGGCGAGACGACCTAACGACGAACCGCTTTCACATCCGGTATTTCATGGTACTGATTTTGACCGAAATTACTTTTTTACCATTTTTCAGAAAATTTGAATTTTTCCGGGTTTTACATTGCCATAATCTTGTCAATCCTTAGAAGGTAATCAGACTATTACTGACTATAAGCAAAATGTCAAACACAATATTGACTCTCTTGCCCTTATGAATGTCCCTGTTGACTTTGATGAGCTCTTCATCCGTGTTTTGAACGGACTTGGCCTGGCCAATTCACACATATCCCATGCCCTACAAGCTTGGGATACTCTTGTTACTTTTGAGGAATTGGTTAAGCACCTACTTAGTTATGAGACCTAAATGAAGATTTTGGTTTCTTCTGCACCGCCCTCCTCTGCCTTACTTACTTCGACTGGTTCATCACATCGTCGGTCAAACAATAGTGGCAGATGGACCCATAATCTACGCCTTAACATCCTAGACTCTACTCACCACCTACCGAGCACATCGACCACCTCCTCCATTGTTCCACTGCGATCCGGGCCGCCACCACAACTCGAGCAAAGTCACTACCTCGGGCGTTGTCAAATTTATGGTATAACCCGCACCCTCATTAGTAGTGCAGCCTCAATCCACCTCTAAGACTTCTCGCTTCTTCCTTCCCGTCAAGCCGAGCTTTACTTCTCAACCTTCACGCACCCTATGCCCACACCACACCACCACTTAATTCCGTATTTCTTCGTGACCGGGTCGTTGATTAAGGCACCTCTCATCATATGAATGCGGATTTTATTGCCTTAGCCTTTCATGAGCAATACACCGCCTTTGATAGTGTTATTATTGGTGACGGTATAGGTTTATCTATTGCTAACATCGGCTTTTTCACCCTTCCCTCTCTACTTACCCCCTTATTATTTACCAATGTGTTAATTGTGCTTGCCATGTTTAAGAACCTTATTTCGGTCTTTGCCCTTTGGGCCGATAACCCTGTTAATGTCCTATTTTTTTACTCTTTCTTTCAGTTGTAGGATCGTCACTCGGGGGTCACTCTGGTTCGCAGGCAACATAGAGATGGTGTCTATTATTGACCGTAGTCCTTCCCCCCTCGATCTTCCGCTTTAGTTCTGTCTTCTTCATTTCGGTCCTCGGTTTCTCCACTATCTCCATATGGCATAGTCGTCTCGATCATCCGTCTTGACATATTTTTCTCAAATTTATAAGTGTTCTAAATATTTCCTTTCCAGGTGACCATTTATGTTCATTTTCTTGTACCTTTTGCAATATTAATAGAAGCCACAAGTTACCTTTTGCTCAATCAAGCATTACATTTTCCTCTTCTCTTGATGTCATTTTCTCTGATGTTTGGACCTCACCTGTTTCATCTTCTTATGGTTTTCACTACTATGTTATTTTTGTTTACCATTACACGAAGTATATCTGGGTTTACTCGTTACGTCAAAAATAAGATGTTCATTCAACCTTTGTCGCTTTTAAGCAACTTGTTGAAAATTATTTTACCACTACCATTAAAACACTTTACACAGATAGCGAGGGGCGAATTTTTAGCCCTTCGGTCATTTCTCGTTACCCATGGTATAAGCCATCTCACTACATCTCCCCACACTCCTAAACATAATGGGTATTCTGAACGCCAGCATCGACATATTATCGAAAAGGGTCTCACTCTTTTGCATTAGGCGTCCATCCCTCTCACCTTATGGGCCAGGCTGTCTTTGCTACACAGTGTCTATTTAATAAATGTAATGCCTAAAGTCAAGTATTTCCCTTGGTTTCTTTTTGAAAAGTTGTTCCACAAAGCTCTTGACCCATCCAAAATTCGTGTCTTCGGTTGTTTATATTTTCCTTGGTTGTGTTCCTATTCTTCCCACAAACTTAATCCTAAATCAAGTCCTCACTCAGAGTGCCTTTATCTGTTTTGACCATATCCTCAATATAATCTTTGTGTCCCACATGTCAAGCTCAGGGAAATCTTTCCCTTTCGTGACTTCCCTACCTCCACCACACTCCGTAGTAGAATACGCACTCTACCCTCCCCCGCTTCACTCACCTCAGCGATTATCTAGCACCATCGACCCTGTCCCCATCCCCCATCGCCCTCTCAACAAACAAAGATCTCACTCCACCCATTATGTCGACTCTCCCTCGAATCGAAGGCTGAATTCTTCCCATCACCCCACCCGTTCTCCCTTACCAGCCAGCATCTCACCCACACCACTTCAACACCTCACTCCGGAACCGGCCGAGGTCATCCCCATCACCCCACCTGTCCTCTCGTGGACCTGCATCCCTAATCGCCAACACCATTCCAACGGTCGTCTCCTTTTGATGGCCTGTTGGGTTCGACACCCTCCCCACCTTCACCTCGTCATCCTCCCCGATCCCTTACCCATTCCCACTCCCCCTCTAAACCATCATCCCATGCAAACTTGCTTTAAGAAATATGGCCTCATCGCCATAATTCCAACTATCCCTGAACCTTGCACTGTCACCCAAGCTCTCCAAGATCCCAAGTGGGTTCAAGCGATGTAGAAATAATATGATGCTCTCTATCCGTATCCAGACGAGCCTGCCCCCGACCAAAGTAGAATATAGTGGGCAACAAATGGGTATGTTTCTCAGATCAAACAAAACCCACGGCTCTATCGTCACAGATCCAGATAAAAACTCGCCTTGTTGCTAAAGGCTTTCATCTACAGTCGGGCATTGACTTTCACAAGACTTTCAGTCTTGTGATAAATCTCATCACCGTGCGTACTATGCTCAGTATTGCTCAATTGCAAGTGGGGACTTCGCCAACTTGATGTAAATAATGTCTTTCTAAATAGGCATCTCACGGAGGAGGTCTATGGCTGTGGGCAGCCACAGTGGGTATGCGTTAACGCTGATTATCCACATCACAAGTCATTTCGGGCTTACATGTAAGACTATTTACGGTGTCAACAAGCCCCGCTGAAGCCGTACCGAGCTCCGCACCTTCGCTTCTTTAAGCTATGTCACATCCCGCGCTTTATTACGTCCCTCTTTATTTACTCCCATGGTAATGCTAGCCCTTTATTTCTTTATGTCGACGATTTGATTATTACAGAAGTTACCCCTCACTGTTTGACACTATTATTTCTAAGACTCACCTAAATTCTCTACAAATGATCTTAGGTGCTATATTTCTTATGTGGAGTTGAATTTTCGCCACTCCAACTAGGCCTCTACTATCTCAACAAAAGTAGTTATGATCTTCAAGCAAACATAATATGTTAGCTCTAAACTTTGCTCTACATCGATTAAGTTATAGGTACTGATCGCGAAGATGGTACTACGGCCACGCTAACATGTACCGTCAGGTCAGGTCTTCAACATCTTTGGATGACTCGGCCGGATATTTCATTTTCCGTAAATAAACTCTTCTAGCTCATGCACGCGCCAACCGAACACCATTGGAGAACGGTCAAACATCTGCTTTGTTATCTTAATGGCATAAGATCCCTCGCATCCAAAGTTCTCGCCGATACCCCCAACATTACTTGGTTTCTCTCGGGATGCAAATCAGGCCAGAATCTAGACATCATACCTCTAGGCTTTTCTTATTTTCCCCGATGCTAACTATTTTATCGGATTTACAAAAGAACGCGACCGTCGTCGCTCTTCCACCGAGGTCGAGCATCGCGGTACCCGCGCCGTCAGGTAGTAACTCCGCAATATGTGAAATCGATGTTGCGCTGGAACTTCGCCTCAAGTGTAGTTTCTGGGCCGCCCACCCTGCTCTCAAACCTTAGTGTCACTGTGATTGGCTAATCATGTATTTCATTCTCGCATGAAATACCTTGCGAATGATTATCACTTTGTTCTTGACCTGGTTCAATCGTCTGAGCTGCGTGTTGTTGATGTCTTCACTGGCGACCAACTTGTTGATGCTCTTACCAAATCTCTATCTCAGCTTTGCCTATTTTACCTATGTAACAAGATTAATGTTATTTCTAACACGCCATCTTGAGGGGGCGTGTTAGAGTATTTAAGGGTTTCATTTTATCAGATTTATGCTTTTACTACTTTATCCTTAGAGAAATTCTATTTACACCCCAAAAATTTCTCTATACACCCAATATCACACACAACCCATTTTTACACTCCCATCTTCTATCGAAAGGGAGGTGAGAAATTTCTGGTGTAAATATAATTTCTCTTATCCTTATTTACCTCAACACTTCAATAATATGAAAGTCTCTTTCATAATACATAGTTAAACAAATACAATGTTAGAGTTTCTTTTATATCATAATGAATTTAAAATAATTTAATTGTTTTTATCCCTTTTTTTCTTTTGACACAGAATAGGAAAATTTAGGAAAAAAACTCCATATGTTAATAATTTAGGAGAATTTCTCCAAAATGTAAAAGAGGAAGAAAGTACCTATTTGAATTCCTTAATTTGAAAAACTATTTTTTTTTTTTTTTTTGTTAACTATTAATTTGAAAACTATTTTCTGTTAACTAACACAAAAAAAACATGGAAAATGTGGTTTCCACTTTTTTTTTTTGTTTTGGAAAAACACATAATGTACTAAATTTAGAGGACAATAGCAGAGTTTTCAGGGGAATACCAAAATGATATTTTCTATGTATTTTCAAAACTATTATCAAAAACAGCTTTCAAAAAAGAATCAGAAGCCCAAAATTTCTCTCACATAATTCAGTGCTAATAGAAAACATTTTAGTTCTCAAATTTGAGGTAAAAATATTTTGTCACTAATTGTTAATATAGGGCATGTTATATATGAGAAGTTATTTTTGATGATATATGTGTGTAAGAAAGTTTTTAAAATCCTAAAATTTATTCAAAACTATGATAATCAATATATGCAAATCAATAGATTAGTTATTATTTATTGTTTATTTTCTACGTAATACGGAATATTATTTATGTTGAGCTTGGTTCTCGACATTTTTAAAAATTCATTTTTTAACATTCTCAATTGAAATTCAAATATTTTGATATTTTTAATTCAATAAAATTAGTTTTTTTTAAATGAGTAGTAAATAAAAAAAGTTAAAAATAAGCAGGTAAAGTCTAAAAGCAAATTATTTCCGACATTAAGGGGTGCTTGTTTTTTTTTTGCTTTTTCTGAAAGCAATTTACTTTCAGAATTTAGCTTTTTTTTTTTTTGCATGATTTATTTAGGAATTTTAAAATTTTATTCTAAATAAAGCCAAAATATATAAATATAATAATAATTTTTTTATCATTTTTATTTTTATCTTTTTATTAATATGTTAAGATGTTATACATATATTATATAAATATTTTTCATTTTATCATAAGAATAAAGTTAAACACATTATTTTGTTTAATATAGTTAAGATGTTAATTATAAGCATATAAAAAATAAGCAACTTCATACTTAATAGAAATACAATATTAAAAAAACAAACAACTTTATACTTAATAATTAATACTATTAAATCTTATTTACTAAATAAAAGTACTATTTAACATTGAGTAAAAAAACCAACGTTGCCTAAGTTTATTTTTAAACAAACATTATATATCTAAATTAAAAGTCTCACTCAAAATCAGTGTCAAATGCACTTTTTAATAGAAAAACTAATATGTTATTAGTATCGGTTATTGAATAAAAAAAGTGATCGGTTCACAACTTAAATGTCGAATAATGGAATAAGTAGATGAATAAGATTGAAACCGAATTGAAAAGGTCTTGGTCGATGGTCCAATCAATTTTTTTGATATCTATTCACTTTATATTAATTGTAATATTGTATTATGATTAAATCTTGATTATTCATATACTTATCTCATCTCTTTATCATTTCAGCTAGGCTTAAAGCAAATATGATTTTTAAAAATGGAGAAAAGCAAATAAATTTGGAAAAATTAAATAATAAAAGTAACAATAAATTAATTGCTTCCAAGATTATCAACAAAAAAGAGAAATTTCAAAAATCATGTCAGGCAACATTTCTTAAACAAGATCAACCCCAACTCATGTCAATTTTTTTAATACACACAACTAAATATAAACTTTATTTGATACAAAAAAAATTTTCACTTATGAATATTATATAACATGAATGAGTTTCTTTTTCCAATAGTAAATCTCACTAATGCTATTACCAACACCCCAATTTCTCCCTTTAACGCCTCCATCATTGCAACACCAACGTTCAATATTTGAGTTATACTTATTATTTACTTAAATAAAAATTAAATTAAAAAAAATTAACTAAAATTCACCTAATTTTGTAGAATCCAATTAAATTAATGACATGGAAAATAACCTGATAACACGTGTCAAAAAGTCACCATTCCTCATAAAGCCTATTTTCAACCCTTTGGAGGGCCTTGCTTAAATGCACCTACGCCCATCTACCTCCTTTACATTACCCATGAACTGTCAATGAAAAATGAAATATTTGGTTATGACGAGAACAAGGGTCTCTCTAGCTCCTGTTTAAAAAAAAATAAAAATTGTTTTATGTTATAAAAAACAAGAAAAATAAAGAAAACAGACAAAATTTCTTTTTTTTTTTGAAAAAGATAAAGAACACATAAAATATTAAAATTAGAGAATAAGAACATTTTATGAAAACGACCAAAATGATGTTATGTGTTTTCAATAAATTATTTTCAATAATCATTTTAAAAAATATGAATCAAATAAGGTCTAACATTTCCCATGTTTTTCTTGAAAAATAATTTATTTTAGATAAAATATATTTCTCTATTTTAGATATTTATATTACCTCTTAAAAGAAGAGCTTATTTTTGCAAGAAAATAAGAAGAAATTATTTTAATAAATTCAAAGAAAATTAATGAATGGTCAAATTCTTATAATTAAGTTTTTACAAGGTTTTTTTAATAGAATCACAATAAAAAGCAAAAAAAAAAAAAAAAAACAGAAAAAAGAAAACAGAAAAAAGTGTCATTATTAACTTTCTTAATTCATCAATATTCAATACTTCCCTCAAATCATTTAAATATATACCTCCAAAACCACAGGTAAGAGGGAAAAGAAAGGGGGGAAATAAAATAGTTTATAGAGAGAGAAAGTGAGAGGAGAGGGAGATAGGGGAGAATTTGGGATTTTCTTATTTGTTAGATTTATCATTTATATGCATGTTTTGTTTAGAGAGAAAAAATGGGGAAATGGGTTTGGGCTTAGCTGTCTGAGGGCGGGATTTTCGGTGGTCAAACACTAGCAGATCACCGGCGTCGGATTTGGCTCACTGTCAGCGACCACCACCACCGCCGGTCGTGCCGGTGACTCCACTTTTGCTGCTCCGGCTGAGCTTTTTCTGTCAGCGTGAAAAAAGAAAGGGAGAAAGAAAGACAGGGGAGAGAGAAAGAGTAGGAGCCTGTGTTTAGAGAGCGATAGATAGATAGATAAATCCTTCACCAGTGGCTCTCTCTTTTCTCTCTCTAGAATTATTAATGTTTTTACCATTTTTAAAAGGCCTTTTCTCTCTCTCTCTCTCTCTCTCTTTCGTCAACTGAAGAAACTGGAGAAAGGAGAGATAGAGAGTAGGTAGAGAGATGGGCGTGATTGTACTAGAAAAGAAGAAGCAACGAAAGTGATGCTGATGGGTCACCAACTGTTTGCAGAATGAAAGCTTCTGATTGAGGTAAGTGGTTTATAAATTTTTTTTAGAGTGATTTCGATCGAGTTTATTGGAGTTGTTCATAGCAGTGCATGTGAATGAATGTGAGACCAACTCAAGATGCCCAAATTTTGTTTGTAGAGATGGTGAATCGGCGGAGCGGAGTCGTGGCATTTGGTGGTCTGTTGTTGTTGTTGGTGGTGCTGTTGTTGTTGGTTGAGCCCACATTCGAACAGACGACTCAGCCGCGACTGAGTTCACCCGCTGAGTTCACAGCTCTGTTGGAGCTCAGATCGTCGCTGGGGTTGAGGAGCAAGGAATGGCCGATAAAGGCTGACCCTTGCTGGTTCTGGCGCGGCGTCCAATGCCGAAATGGGAGTGTCGTTGGGATCAACATTTCTGGGTTCAGGCGGACCCGACTTGGTAGTCGGAACCCACAATTCGTTGTCGATGCGCTCGCTAATTTGACCCTTTTGGAGTCGTTTAATGCTTCGAGGTTTTTGCTTCCGGGCTCGATCCCGGACTGGGTTGGTGAACGGTTATCGTCCCTCAAAATGCTCGATCTCCGGTCTTGTTCTGTCATTGGTTCTATTCCTTTAGGTTTAGGAAATTTAAGCAATCTCGATGCTTTGTTTTTATCCGATAACAATCTCACTGGGAGTATTCCGTTCAGTTTGGGTCAATTATCCCGTCTTTCGATTCTTGATCTCTCCCAAAACAGGTTCACTGGATCGATTCCTTCGTCATTTGGGTCTTTTAGGAATCTTTCAGTGCTTAATATTTCGATAAATTTTTTGTCTGGTACGATTCCTCCGGGTATTGGGACTATTTCGAGTCTTCAGTATTTGAATCTTTCTGGCAATAGTCTGTCTTCTTCGATACCTGCCCAACTCGGTGACCTTGATAACCTAGTCGAGCTTGATCTCAGCTTCAATACTCTTTCTGGGTCCTTACCAGCTGATTTGAGGGGTTTGAGAAATTTGCAGAAAATGGTTTTCAGGAAAAATCTTCTAGCTGGGTCTTTACCGGGCAATTTGTTTCCTGCTCCAAGTCAGTTGCAACAAGTAGTTCTTAGTCAGAATTCTTTCACTGGTAATCTCCCTGATGTTCTTTGGACAATGCCCAGCTTGAGTTTTCTTGATGTGTCTGAAAATAATTTTACTGGTCTTCTCCCCAACTTCAGTTTCAATGCTAATGCCACAGCAGCAGTATTCAATCTTTCTCAGAATATGTTTTATGGAGGTCTTCCATCTTTACCTAGGAGGTTCAATTTCATTGACATGTCTGGAAATTATTTTGAGGGAAGGGTTTCAGGCTATGCACCTAGTAATGCATCTTTTGGAACGAATTGTCTCCAAAACATGTCCAATCAGAGGACTTTGGAGGTCTGTGTGTCATTCTATGCTGAAAGGGGCTTGACTTTTGATAATTTTGGACAACCAAATGGCATTCCACCAACTTCAAATGACACCTCTAGGAAAAGCAACAAAAAATGGATTATATTGGCAGGAGTTTTAGGGGGATTTGGGCTTATCTTGTTTTTGGTAGTGGTGCTGGTGTTGTTTGTATGCTGCCGTAGAAGGGGTCTTTCAACCCAAAGAGGGAATGGTGTAGGGCCTGTTCCTGCTGGAGGCAGTCCTCCGCCTCCAGGGATGCCTATTAACTTTTTGAGTCTTGGAGAAGCATTTACGTATCAGCAGATACTCCAAGCAACTAGCGACTTTAGTGATGCGGTAATCCTCATCAAACACACACTCTGGGGATTCATTGGGGCATGTTGGAAGGTGGGGTTCGTGTAGTCATCAAAAGAATTGACTTGAGCTCGATCAAGAAAGAAGCATACTTATTAGAGTTAGATTTTTTCAGCAAGGTTTCACATGCAAGATTTGTCCCCCTCTTGGGACAGTGCTTGGAGAATGATAATGAGAAGTTCCTGGTTTACAAATATATGCCAAATGGGGACTTGTCAAATTCCTTGTACAGAAAAAGCAGTTCAGAGGATGATGGTTTACAGTCCTTGGATTGGATAACGAGATTGAAAATTGCAATTGGAGCTGCAGAGGCTTTATCTTATCTGCATCACGAATGTAATCCTCCTGTATTTGTACAGTGGTATATCATAACTTTCTTCCTCCTATATTTTGTTGTTTCCCATCCCTTTTGATGTGTCATTTTGGCTATTATAATTGATTTCTTCTTACATTTACTCGCCTCAAGGTAAATGTAAGTTGTTAGGGCATAATTTTACCTTCAAATTTCTTTCATTCTTTATCTTTCAAAATTGCGAGCATCTTTCTAGAGCCTGGACTAACATGTGAAGTAGTTCAATCAATTTCCTAAACTGCTGAATGCTTGCTAATGGAAATGTCTCTAAATTTCATATTCTTGCATCCATATATCCGTTTTGTGATATTTATTTCAAATCAAAATATCATCTAATGTTCATCAGAAAGTTAGCAGGTTTTGCTTGAACTTCTCACCAAATTTGCAATTTTGCCGTGAAAATGGGGTTTTAGTTATTAAAAAAATAAAATCTTCAGTAGTTGGCACTGAATCATGGTATCAAATGGCCATTTAATCTTAATTGTATTTCATATAATCTCTCGTTTCTCAAAGTAGGCCTTGAACCAGGGCATGTCTCCTCACTGAGATCAATAACTCAGTGGCGGGAGCAGTTACCTCTGATTGAGTTGCACCTTTGCTGGGTGGGTTGGTTGGGCATCAATGGTACCATGGATGCTTAAGGAATGCTGTGTGTGGCTTCTCTCTTAAGTCATAAGGTTAGGAACTTACCATGAAAGAAGAGAAATTCAACCCTTTTGGAATAGTTTCAAGAACTTCTTAGAAGGGGAATTAATTTTTCTGGTGGAGGGTGGTTCTAGGGGCACATGATGGATGAAGCTGGTAATTCACCTTGGGCTGTGGGCTCGCTCATTCACTGAGAGTTATTATTAACTCCAGTCCTAGACCTAAAATTTGATTAAGTTAATGGGGAACTAACAGTAAAACCCAAAACTTGGTATTGAAGGAACATATAAGGATTTTTGTTTGCTTTCGGATTTTTCTTGCTTGCTTTTCTGTTTGAGTTTATTTGGGTTCTTCACTTCTTCTATAGCTATTTCCTTTCTTTTCTTTTGTTTTTTCTTTCTCACCTAGGTAGAATAGCTTTCCCTTCTTCTTTAATCTCTTCATTTCTTTTTCTCTCTAATAAGTTTTGTTTTGTCTGCTTTTATTAAAAATGGACTTGCCAGCCAGCACCAGTCATGACTCATTTCTCAAATAATTATCAGTTGGAAGCTTGATTGAATCACATTGTTTAAAATAGAACATTGGATTCATGCTCAATGAATTCTGCTTGATGTTAGGTTCACAGAGCATGTAGTGATAAAAATGGAGTGCTGTGATGGGTCAGAGGGATTGTTTCATGCTTCATTGGGACCTTAAATTGTGAGGTTCCAGGTTGACACCAAGTTTATTGGCTAGGGAAATGAGAAAACAATTTTAGTTGGACTGTAATCTTCAGGTCTGAGTTTGTTTGATCATGTGTCATATAATTTTTTTTTTTATTACCTTGATCTTAATTAGTTGTTTGTAAGTTTGCTTTAGAACAATTTATGTTTAGTAGTACAACAAATAACATCTCTCTTTTTGTGGTTGAAGAGATGTTCAAGCAAGCAGTATACTGCTTGACGATAAATTTGAAGTGCGTTTAGGAAGCCTGAGTGAGGCTTGCTCTCAGGAAGGGGATGCTCATCAAAATGTGATTAGCAGGTTTCTGCGGTTACCACAGTAAGTCTGCTTTTATTGTTTTGTACTTGTTTTGACATATTCAAATTATTATTTATCTGGATGTGTTAATATATTGATTTCTTCACTCTTAATTCAGTTGATGTTCAACCACTAGTTAATTCCATGTTGTATTTATCTTTTACATTCATTTGGTTTTTCTTAATAGATTCAGCTTATTTTTTAGATTATGATATTGCTGTCACAAACACGTGTACACACACACATCAAACTGAAGGTTAGAAGTGAGGTCATAAGGAATGTTATATGATATTGGTACTATAAAATTGTTCTGTAGCCTGATGTTTCCAATCCACATGAAATGGCAATTGCTGATCCATGCTTTTCATGATGCGGCTGTTTCTTGAATTGGTGGACTGGTAGCCACAAGCCAAATATTATTTGGTTAATTCTTATGAAATTCCTCATTTTTAGATCACTAGTTTTTCCAAGTAAAACTAATCCTTGACTAAAACTTGGATTTGAGTAATTTTTGAAAAATCCAAAGTCGGTTAATTGGGAATGTTGTATGACATTGGTCCAATTAAACAGTCTTGAACCTGATGTTTTCAACACAAATCAAATGGCAGATGGCAATCCAAAATTTCCATAATCACAATGGCTTGAACTGCTGAATCAAACAGCCAGAATCCAAACATTATTCCTAGAACTTGTGACCTTTGTTGCCAGATAACTAGTCTTTATGAAGTGTAACCATCTGATTACTACTGATCCAAGGAACTTGTGCTGTTGGATGTTTAATCAGCTCCTATCCGTTTTGCTTTCGCCATGATTCGCTCTGATTACATATTGAGTTGTCGGTGGCGACAATGATCCAGCAATGTCCACCACAATATTAAAACAACAATACTGAGGTCCTGATCTCTTTATGTTAGTACATTTACACTAAAGAGTTGACATCGGATCATCGCCACTCTCTCACTGATTTAATAGAATGAGTCAATTTGACATCTCACCCACTTAATGTCCCGGTTTTGTGCAATACTTTGGTTGGAATGGTATATAGATTTAGACTGGCGATACGGTTTCATGCCCATTATATTTAATCTGGAGTTTATTTGATATCATCAGACGTCATCGGTTTATGATAACAACAACGAGTCAACGCGGTAGAAAGATCATCGTCGTGGAAACATCTGACATCGATCATCTTCCTTCTTGGTACAACACGTTTTAACGATACCGTCATCCGAGTCGTCCGCTCTCGATTGCAACACGATCCCCAAACGCCGGCAACATCCATTTACAAATTGGATCGCTTGTTTGGTATTTTATTCATTTTCGTTATTACGCATCCACTCCCGACTTTCATAATCGAAATGCTATTGTCCTAGGTAATCTGCCAGGGTCCGAGCGGATATCGAGATCACATGAGGTCATCCATGGTCAGATCCGTTACGAGAAACGAGCGAATGATCTCACTCTCACCACTGATCTCGATAGATGGAACGCCAACGATGGAGATCGATTATCACTGCGAGATGTCATCTCAACTCCCGTTACATTATCTATGGATAATGAAGAGTCTCACGATTATGATGAAATACATCCATCCCCCTCACCAACGTTATTCCAACGATCCTTTTCCAATATTGTGGAACAACTGAAACTAACGGCAGAACTCGCGACGTTATCAAACTCGTCATTCATTTATAATCAACATCCGGCAATGGTGGTTGGAATTAGCGCCCAACGATGCTCGCGCAGTGAAGACAATCGATCAGATGTCTCCTGTCGATACGGATATGAACTGTACAATCACCGGTGATCTTTGATCATGACGAGGATTCAGTTAGAGGAAGCATGGTCGTCATTTGTACCACGTCTCCAATCTTTGGTTTCAGGGCGCCTCACGAGATAGTTATTTCACCCCGGAAAACTTCGAAGGTGTGGTACAACAAACAGGCCTGCTCTGTACATGGAAAACAATATTCTGTGAGGTTCAACGCTACTCATTATGAAGTATGCTTATAAACATTGGATGGCAAACTCATCCAGCACAGCTTCCACCTATTAGAATTGAAGAACTCAGTGTCCAATTCTCACCCACCCATCTTGCAATGCCAAATGGCGGGCATCATTCCTCCTCCCAAAGAAGACATTCCAAGGAGGTATTCCCAGAACCTTCTAGCATGCAAAACATAGAGAGACACGACGAGAACTAGCAGAGCAGAGCAGAGCAGTTGATTGTTCTTAATTCTTTGTTAATAACACAGCAGGCGCCCCATTTGAGTGCCCTGCTCCTTAACCCAAAACACTCATTGTTTTCGGAGTTTTGGGGTTTGAATCCATTTTTGTTCTTACATGGGGGTGTTTAAAAGGTGAACAGCCCTTCAAAGGGGGGTCTCTGCATATTGGGACATTGAAGGAAGTTGGTTGTTACCTTCAGGACAGTAGTTTTAGTTGTGGAATGGCCAGTCTTGAAAGAGAATCTATGGAGAGAAGGTTGTCTCTGGCAGTTGTGGCTCTATTTGTTTTTTTTTTTTGTTTCTTTTCCCTGATTTTTTTTCTTTATCTGTAATTGATCTTTGTTTCTAGTCCTTGTGGGAATGTAAATTGTAATCTTTGGGGGGCCTTATCTTGGGTGGAATCAGATTTTCATTTTTGTTATTCTTCAGAAAGGAAAGACAGAAGAAAAGATTCATACCAATTCTAAAACTCTGAGTTCTTATAATTGTTTAAATTTGAAGATGATACTGGTGTTCTAGTTTGTTCTTCATTCCCATACAGGATTGGGCTTTTGCCTCAGCCTCTCTAAACCCTTTTCTACTGAACACATGATACTGAGAGCTCTTGATTTTGTAAAAAATTTTACAACATCCAACTGCCAAATAGCATCCAAACATAAGGAGACAGGCCAAAAGGTTAAAAACTGGGGCTCCCACATTTTGAATTGCTATGGTTATATTATATTTGCTTGTAGTTTGATAATCATAGAATTGGGTCAAACCCAAGGGCCTTGATTCTGTGCAGAATTTTGTTCTTGAAAATGCTAGTGAAATCCGCATTTTCAGTTAATGGGGAAAAAGAGAAAAAAATTAAACTCAAACTGAGAAGATTCAAAAGAAAATATGAAAGAGAAAGAAAATGGAAGAAAAAAAAGGTTGTGGAGAATTTTGTTCTTGAATTGGGTCAAACCCAAGGGCCTTGATTCTGTGCAGAATTTTGTTCTGCAAAATGCTAGTGAAATCCGCATTTTCAGTTAATGGGGAAAAAGAGAAAAAAATGAAACTCAAACTGAGAAGATTCAAAAGAAAATATGAAAGAGAAAGAAAATGGAAGAAAAAAAAGGTTGTGGAGAATTTTGTTCTTGAAAATAATGAAACTCAAACTGAGAAGATTCAAAAGAAACTATGAAAGAGAAAGAAAATGGAAGAAAAAAAAGGTTGTGTAGAATTTTGTTCTTGAAAATGCTAATGAAGTCCACATTTTCAGTTATTGGGAAAAATGAAAATCAAACTGAGAAGATTCAAAAGAAACCATGAAAAGAGAAAGAAAATGGAAGTAAAAAAGGTCCCACCGAGATTTGAACTCGGGTTACTGGATTCAGAGTCCAATGTCCTGACCACTAGACCATGGGACCATTTGTTTGTATTTCTGACTAGATTTAATATATTAGAATGTAAAAGAAGTTATGAAACGACGGCGTTTTCCCTCCAGTCTCGTTCTAAAAACACAGAATTCGAAAAACACCAAAATTATGCTTTTTTGTATTTTCATAAACTGTTAACAAAGAACATTTAAAAAAAAAAACAGGAACAAACTGACTCTTAGTATTTTGGGTGATTTGATGAAAAAGCCATTTTAAAAACTCAATTTTGAAAATATAAATTTTCGCTACTTTGATCTTGATTTTGATAACAAATTTCTTCTTATTTTCTTTGAACAAATAACCTTATCTTTTAAGACACAATATAAATATATGGATTGGAAGAAGACATTTTCGTTGAAAATTGATTATTTTTCAAAAAAAAAAAAAACATATAAAATTTTAGATCAACAAATTTAGGCTCATTTGATTTGATGTTTTTAAGTTTTAACCAAATATTTATAGTATTTTCACTTTTTCCCAATGTTGCAAAAACGACGTCATTTTGAAAGAATACGACGCCGTTTGAGGGATTGACCCCCATGAGTTAGGCGCCTGTTGTAGCAGAGTCTAATCCATTTCTGAGCTTGCTAAAGATGCTTTCCTTTCCACACTCCCATCACTCACCCCCCAACCATGTCTCTCGTCTCCTCCCTCTTCGCCGGAACCCTAATTTCGCCACCGTTCTCCACCTCTCCTCCGCCACCTCCTCTCCAATATCCGCCTCCTCTGCCGTTCCCCACCGCCAACAAGAACCTGTTCAACCTCCGGACACCGCAATCTCCGAAGATACTCTACGAAAACACAACGCCAAGTCCATCGCTCTCGTCCTCCACCGTTCGGAAAATGCAAATCAACTGCATCAGGAAGCAGTACCAGAAGAAGAGAAGCTGAGGATTTTAGAAATGTCTCTTGTGACAAAAAGAACGCCACAATTTCCGGGCTCCATCTACATTCAGCCGTCGCAATCCGAGACCTCGAAGCCTCCTCTGGCCAATATCTTCGACGGAGAATGCGATGAAGGCGATGACGAGATGATTATGCGGGCTCTAGAGATTCGCCGGAATGTAACGGTGGAGATTTTCAAGGAAGCTATGCAGAAGGGCAAGTTTGGGATCACTTACTCCAATAATCTGGCGTCTAGGTTGCCTGATTTTATTGACTATGTCATGATTGAAGCGGCTTCTATGAAGCGGTTGCCTGAATTCTCCCATTCAACGTTTAATGCGCGGGCCAAAACTGTCATACAGGACTCTAATGTGGTGCCACTCATCAGGTACAATGGATAAAACCGTTGGTAATATTCCGTTCTTTGATTGAATTTGGTGGTGGTGACTGGTGATTTGGAGTTGTTTGTTAGTTTATGTATTATTATATTGTGTTGCTGTGCTATGACAGATTTCAAATTTATTACGAATTCTGTTTTCTTGAATGAACGTAAAACGAATTCCGAATACTCGAACGTTCCAACTGATTATTGTACTATTCCAAAATGCTTGAATTATGCCAAAGAATTGTTGAATGAGAATATACTGTTTTTATTTTTTGTCTTTAAATTTCTTTACCTGCACTCTTTATTGGTCCCAGATTTGTCGCTTGAGGCCTTTTTCTTTTTCCCTTGAATGTTTTTCTTTCTCCTCCTAGAAGTGTTGGTGATATATTCTATGTGTATGATACGATCCTTCATCGGTTCCCCACAAGAGTGGATTTAAGACTGCTTCGAGAGGGCCTCCCACCCATCGCCGGTCTTTTGTCAATCTCCACTGGGCTCGAGGCCTCATCATTGGTGTGCTTGAGAGATAGTACTTTCAGCAGAGAGGGCCACTTTTGGGAAAGGGCTATCCGTGCCCCCCAAAAGGTGGGTCCCAGTAAACAAGTGGCCCAGAATGTGAGCCACCCAAAGCAAATGTCGGCTTATGACGTCCTAAGCCAATGTGGTGCTGCACGGTACGATCCCACTCTTGTGTACCATTCCATAAGACCGGCCTGATAGGTGTAAGAACCTCTCAAGCTTAAGTACCATCCACACTCTTGTGTGGAACCGATGTGGGATCGTATCATTCCATACCCCTTGATAAGCATAACGACATTCACTCTGGATGACTCACACTCAAGATAACATTCACTCCGGACCCACCTTTGGGGCATGGGGTAGCCCGGGTAGCTCTCTTCCGGGTAGCTTTCTTTCAGATAGCACTCTCCCGCTAAGTACCGTCTCTCAATGAAAGCACCAATGATAGGACCTCAAGTCCAATTAGAGAGCCCAACCCAAAAAACCGGCCTGATAGGTGGGAAAACTTCTTAAACTTAAGTACCATTTCACCCTCTCGAATCGATGTGGGATCGTGATCGTTGTACCTCTCGAATTTTATCTGCTAGGTGAATAATTTGAATCCCAAACTTCTCTCTATGACTTATGAAATGGAGGAGTAAAATGTTAGACTCCATATCTCAATTGCAATGGTTGAATAATGGTGGTTGAAACACAATTCACTCTCATATCCACGAATTGGAAAGCTAATATGCATGTCGAGGGGAAAGCTTGAGACTATAAAACTACTTGTTGAGTGGTTGAAGACAATTCATGTGAAGGGGGAATTTTTTGGTTTTGTGATCATGAAAGCAGGAGAGGATATTTTGGAGCGCCACATAGAAGAATTGGATGAGATTGTTCAGTATCTAGAGAACAATGGGGTACGGAGAGATTGGATGGGTGCTGTGATGAGCCGATGCCCTCAATTGTTGTCTTACAACATTGAGGAAGTGAAAACTCGTGTAGGGTTTTACTTGGATATGGGTATGAATGAGAAGGATTTTGGCACTATGGTCTTTGATTATCCCAAGGCACTTGGTTACTTTACTCTGGAAGAGATGAATGAAAAGGTATTTGACTAATTGGCTTTGCGAAACAACTCTAGTCTAATGTGTATAGCAATTGGAGTTTGTTTGATGAAACAAATATCTTAATTTTTCAATGTAAAGGAAATTGACTTCTTGTATCATTACTAATGGAATTATTTGCTCCATTAATCCATTATAATGCATTGCTTCACTAGTTTTAGAAACAGAGAATGCAGTGGTAGGTTTTCTTGATTGAAGCTTGTTTTCTTTGGGCAATCTATCTACATGATCTACGGTTTGTTTAAGTGGGATGTGGTGTTAGAGTAATCAGTCACCATTTTGTGACTTATGATGACATGCTTCTCTTTGCTCATTCAGGCTATTTATCTGAAGGAGTTTGGTCTCAATCATGAAGAAGTAGGGAGATTACTTTACTTAAGCCACAACTTATGGGGTGTAGCATTGAAGAAAGATGGAAGCCTGTTAAGTATCTGTACTACCTTGGGGTTGGCCGAGATGGTATGAGGAGAATGCTTATCATCAAACCAATGGTTTTTTGTGTTGATTTAGAGAAAACCATTGTACCAAAGGTATGCAATGTATGTATAACTAGGTCAACTTGTGTGACTTAAGTTCCGCAGTTAGTTTATTAAGACATATTTGTTTTTCTCTTTGAAGGTACGGTTTTTTCAGGACATAGGCATTCGAGATTATGCCATTGGTAACATGCTTGCCAAGTTTCCTCCATTACTAACATACAGCCTCTACAAGAAAATCCGTCCAGTGGTTTGTGCTTTTCATTTCTCCTTCATTGTTTTAATTTTACCCAGCATACAATGTTATTTCTTCAAAAACTTCTGATTAGATAATCTTCAAATAACATGGTAGGAAAAATGAAAGATTCATCTAACAAACTATTAAATCTGTGATGGAAATTCTTTAATTTAACTGAATTGCACTTTTAGGTTCTTTATTTTTTGTCACTCAGTTTATCACTGGAGAAAGGAACAAGTAGATATTCTTGTTTACTTGGGTTCAATGCAGTGAGAACAAACTATAACAATTTAATTTTGCTTTTGTTTCTTTTTGATGTACTCCTAATCTGATATTTGTTTTTCATGCCATCTTTCTATAACTGCATTCCACGGAATCACATTGTGAGTTAGCGCAATGATGTTAGGTAGTTAGCTGTCTGTTGAAATATTGTATAATTTATTGAACTAGATTGATGCCCACTATGTTTAAAGAAAACTGTCTCAAACGGAATTATCTAACAACATTTGACTGGAAGGAGATTCCTATTGATAATTTCTGTCAACATTAAAAATAAAATTGTGGCACCTTTGTGTAAAATGATAACTTTTGTACCCCTGCAAATCTATCCAAAAAAAAAAAAAGAACTTTTCTACCCCAGAAGAATAAACTCTTAGCAAAATTGTATTGACCTAAATGACTTTATGAACATTCAATATCTGTCTACGTTCTGAATGTCACATAGGTCATATTCTTGATGACTAAAGCTGGAGATTATATTGATAATTTCTGTTGACATTTTAAAAAAATGTGATACCATTGCATAAAATTGCAACTTTTCTTCCCTTGCAAAATTAACTACTTAGCAAAACTGTATTGACCTAAATGACTTTATGAACATTTAATATCTGTCTAAGTTCTGAATGTCACATAGGTCATATTCTGATGACTAAAGCCGGAGTCAGCCGGAAAGATATTGCAAAGGTAATAGCGCTGGGACCAGAGCTCTTGGGATGCAGTATTGTGCATAAGCTGGAGGTTAACGTAAAGTACTTTCTCTCACTTGGAATACCCCTTGGAATACTGGGAGAGATGATAGCTGATTTTCCCATGCTACTGCGCTACAATATAGATGTCCTCCGTCCCAAATACCGTTATTTGCGTAGAACCATGGTCCGCCCTTTGAAGGATCTCATTGAGTTTCCAAGGTAAAATTTGACGACCTAGGTTCCTTTATTGCTTAAAAATCAGATTAGTTTTCTAGGCTTCATAGGGAAGGCTTAATTGAATCACAGGGGGGAGCAAGGTCGCAACATCTTGGAAATGAGCTGATAGACTTTTAATAAGCCTTCAATGTGTAGAAAGAATTTTATGCTTTTTCTTTTAACAATTTTTTATCTGTTTAATGGTAATTAAATTTTGCCTACAAGAATGAAGAAACTGAAATGAGAAATACTGCGACTTGCTCTTATCCAATTTAATTCTGCGTTTACCCTTTAGATGCATGATGATCCTTATTCTCTGACCTCCTATTTGCAGGTTTTTCAGCTATTCTTAGATGATCGAATAGTTCCAAGGCACAGGGCTATTGTTGTGGAGAAGCGGGGTAAATTTTAAATCCTGGTAGCTATGTTAGCAAGCTCTGATGAAGAGTTTGCTAAAAAGGGTTGAAGCTGCAGTGGAAAGGCGTACAAGATTTGGAATCAAAAGTCATAACAGACACCTGACACCTTGTCTCAAAACACCAACTCACCTCCTAGCACAGGCCACTTTGGCTGTCTCCCATCACTGCCCAAACTGATTATTATAAAGGTCAAAACCAGCTGATGCTGTCAAAATGAGGCCCTCCAAAGCTTTCAGGATTAACTCCTCGAGAACATTTCAATTTCTTCATCCTTCCATTAACATTTGTTGTAAATGCTATACACCTCTCCTCCATCTTTTTAATAGAATGGACAAAAATCTCCTTCTGCTCTCTTCCGCTACACCAAACTTTATAAAGCAAATAAACCTAATATTTACTACAGAGAAAAAGGAGTGTTATGTTATATGTTAACAGAAAATGATTGTAGATTCAATATTAAATCTTAAATCTCAACGTAGTCCCCACTAACTTCTCTTTGTTCTAACTTCTAACCCAACCCAGAATGGAAACTTCCAAACCTCAGTGATCTCCAGTCCACATAGGAGACGGTGAAACATTTGTGGCCCTGCCAATGCCAAGAACCAACCATCTCATCACTGTTGTCAAATATCGCTAAGTGGTTGACTGGTAGTCTTCCTCCGATCCTTCAAAAACCACGAGAAACAGTGAGGAGGGGAGGGGCTACTACTTTCTCAAAACCCAACAGAAATCCTCCCAGACACCTTTACAATGGCAGTGGGAGGGAGATTATCCCTCTTCCCAAACTTAACAACTGCGGCAACCCAATAGCTCATTTTATATGCAAAATCCCTCATAAACCAACAAAAGAAACACAATATTCTGGTGCAACTCTCTGTATTTTCAGCTACTTATAATCTGCAAAATGTTTATTATATAAAAGAGAAACAGAACAAGTGATACATTTGATCTCTAAGAGGCAGAATCAGAAAAAAAATGAGGGCTATTTGTTAATTACCTACAAAATTTCCAGAAAAGCAACTTGAAAACTTATTCCCAAATGATGCATCTAATATCCAAAACATTTAATGGAATGAAGAAACTTAAACAGTTGTCTGAGCCTAGGAGCAAATAGATTCAGACAGACAGGTAGCGTGATGTCCCGTCCCAACGACACCATCACTAACAAAGGCTTCAAACTAACAACCCTTCGTATTATATGGTGTGATCCTTCCAATCCACGGTTTCGACGAAATCAACACTTACTTTCAACCAATATGTCCCATGGCATCATCCTCATTGAATATAATTTTGCCATGAAGACGCGTTGGCTATTATCGCGGCTTCACTAGCATCCAAACTAACGTAATCCTCCACCAAATTTCAACCTCAAGATTTGGGCTCGTATCCCTCCATCTTTTGTTGATCCTGCTGTCTTTTTGGTGGCCCATCGCATGAACATTAAACTCAATCCTTCTCCAGAGACATCTAAATCCAGTAGAGTAAAAATATTATTAGACACTTGCAAGCTAATGCTCTCATGAAGTTTGCAGGTATCATTCCCATAGAAGCAACACTGAAAATTTTTACCACTGGCACTTCTGTAAACAGGCAGGTTTGTGACCAGCTCCTTGATATTCATTCTTTTGCAAAACAGAGCCATATTCACCGTGCCTGAATGAGATAAAACAACCTGAAAAGAAACTTCCCATGTAATTTACATGTCAATGAATGAATTTTGGGGAAGCCAATCTACAGAAAAGCATATTTGACTACTCAGTTGAACCAGGTTAGTTTTGGGACCAATAGAGTTAATGTATGAAATGACAAAGAAATTGTTACAAACTTTGTTTTAATCTAACTGAATGTCTTTGGCTTATAATCTTTTTTTTATCAGTAAGCAAAAGAATGTATAAAAATGGAAAAGGAGGGGGTTGCGGGTTGGTGAGAGAGTATACACAGGGCACAAACACAAAGCAAAAGAGAGAGCAGGGCACCCCAAACCCTGTACAGCTTACCAGCCCCAAAAATAAAGCCTATACAGCCCCTGTAATCACTCAAAACACTCACAATGACTGTTCCACTGGAAACACAGTCAGATCACATGGGTTAAGAAAGCCAACTGTAGAAGGTCCTTCTTCTCAAAATATTACACCTTTCTCCCAAAGGTCCAGGAAAAGAGACAAACCAAGGAACTCATCACTTTAGCCTCTTATCATGGTCTTTGAGATTCGTATGGTAAGCCCATGTTGCATCCATCAGAACCCAATATGATCACACTTCTTGTCACCACTATATGGCATTCAATAGCAAGATGTTCTTCACGATAACTGATCCATTATAAAATCAACTCAACAGGCAAGGTTTTTAATGTTCCCTCTAACTGAGTTACGCGAACAAAAATCAAGACACGCTATAAGAAAAAGTGAAAGAGAAACATCCGCCGACAAATCGTAATGCGGATACAGATAAAAGCACCAAACCATGCACTACATATTTCACGCAGGTAAAACCAATTTCAACATATTATTCAAATAAGTCAAAGACAACTTATGAAATCACAAACAGTTCTGCAAATGTAATGCATATTATTGTTAATCTTTTCTCATACTTCAAGAACATTTCTCCAAACCATATGAGAAAGAAGGATCATCCATCAAATTCCTGTAGTTTGCTCTGAACTACATACAGATTTCCAAGGATCTAAGAATCAATTCATTGTTATGAAATGCTAATGAATAACCAAATAGCAATTAGTAATCGACAACAAAAATCATATCGCGTGAATACACCAGATCCAGCCCAACATGTAAAAATTATTAAGGTATCAGAGTCCACTCAACTGCATCCAGAAACCAAGAATAGCTCTTGCACTGGGTTATGGCATTAGTGATATCTTGAGGAAGAATTCATGAAGGTTGGAAAATATTGATACAGCACCTTCTAAAGCCAAAGAAATGGCAGCTACATTTTCTGTCCTAAATATAATTTCCAAAATGAAAGTTGTTTTCCTAGACCAAGGTCAATATCTCACATAAATACAACAGGGCTCACCCTTGATTCATAGAAAGCCAAAAATAAAGAGAACAAATCCTCCAGAAACATGGGAATCCAAGAAGAATACTAATGGGAATAGTTTGGACATAGCGAGGAAACTTAAGGCAAACCTTAAGCTGAAGTGTGCGAAAATGAATGCTAGTCCTCTTGACCAATGAAAAGAATTTAAATATGAAGGTATGAGATATAGCGCTCGATTAGGTTGCTCCAAACGATCAAACAAGATACAAAACATTGATTTTAGCTGATTGGAAACAGAGAAAACAAAATCTCCCACTTCAACAAATACCTAACTACTGACCATTTAACTTACTAGATAAGATACATTTTATTTTAACAAATTCAGCTAATGAAGTTCCTACACAAATTCTTGCAAACAAAACTCCAAATTTTCCTTTCTTTTCCCTCTCCAAAATTTTCACACGAACCAAAACAGTACACAAAGATTACGAAAAACAAAAACGAAATCCCCGCTTAGACAAATCTTTGACGCGGCATGTCCCCTAAAAAAATCACATCCCTAAGCATTTCCAAATGCTCAATCACATCAAAAGAGAAAAAAAAAAATCAAAGCAGAAATAAACTTCAAAAGCTCCCATTAGAAGTTAATTTTCAGCATTGATAACAAGTCTGAATCACAAGTAGCGCACTGCAGATCATCCCAACTCACAGATCGATTAACAAAAAAACTAGCAAAAAAACAAAAAATCGAAAATCACCAAGAAATATCTGAATCATATTCATCCAGATTATTCTTGGCGATTTTCGATTTTTTTTTTTTTGGCATGCATGGCTTGTCTATGGCATATGAAATATGGCATGCATGGTTGCTGGCACTTTATCTATTTATCTTACATTACAGTTTATCCATGAGGATGTTTTATGCTTCTTTTTTTTCCTTGCTTTGTGCTCTTAGTTACCTCATTGGCAAGTAACTGAGTTAAAGTGGCATTGCAAAAAAGATCATATATAATTGAAGTTAGATTTACACAAATTGATTATCAGCTGAAGACATCTTGCTAACAGATGCACCCTTTGTGGTGAAGCTAAGGGAACATTGATCGCTTATTGCTTCAGCGTAAGAAGGTTCGTGACTTATGGGCTTTTTTGCTTGCCCTTTTTGGAATCTCAAGACCCCCAATTAGGAAGAAACTGAAGAAAATTTAGATGGTTGTGCCCATTTGTCTCTTTGACTTATTTGGAGGGAAGGAATTGTGTTGTTTTTGAAGAAGGACCTTCACAACTCAAAGATTTAAAGCTTTCTTTTTGCTTTTTATACTTTGGGGCAAGTAGATGATCCAGATATTACACATGATGCCAGAATAGCCAAGAAAGCACACATCTTCTCCGCTCTTTCCCACTCTTCATCGATGGACAAAGCATATAACTTCTATCATTAAAAGTCAACCATTGAAAGCACGACGATACTTAATGGCACTTTCAAGCATCATGTGTTAGCATTCCATCTAGTTGACACATCCAACCTCAAGAAACTACCAATATCATCTAAATGCACTTTTAACACATTTATGAAATTGTCTTAACCTCCTCCGAAGCCTTCACATATTTAACACTTTCTTATTTTACAAAGTCTCTTTAGCCACTTTCAAACCTTTCTGAACTATGAGATTCAAGATATGTGCACAACATCTAACATGAAAAATCAACGCCTTCGCATAACAAGCCATTTTGCAATTTGCTCTCTTTCAAAATATTTTGCATGCTATCATTAGAAGAGGCATTATCTAAAGTCAAGGAAAATATTTTTCCATCTATTCCCCAATCTTTAAGCACTCCAAATACCTTTCCAAATAATTCAATCCCTGTATGTGGACTCTCTAACTCACAAAATGCAAGTAATTTACTATTTAACTTCCACTTATCAACATAATGAGTAGTCACGCCATACCTTGAGTAGTTATAAAGCAAATTCATTATCAAGTTAACAAAACTCTACGAGAATATTAGCTAATATGCTCTTTTAGCTTTGTTTTTTTCACTCAAGAAGACATTCCAACAAATCGCCTTAGCAAGAGCCACTAATAGGTTTGAAATCGTAGATTCAAAAAACTCTATTCACCACCCAAACTCCTTCATACCATCGCTAAATGGAAGATCATGCATTATAATACATCTAGAGAATGCGTCTCGAGCAAGCCTCACAATCAAGTTTTCCAGACTCAACGCCCCATAATGGTCAACCAACATGGCACCCACATCATTGTATTTAGGAATCAAATGACACTTTTGGACATGACGTCTTAAATTGGGTAGTTCCATTATCTGAATTACAAGTATAAAGCCTCCCACAACCCTTGCAATTACAGTTTTCCACACCATCTACTACACCAATCTTTTCATAATTATTCCACACCTCAAAGGTATTACCCCGAACCTTTTTAGCAACAACTTTCCCAACATCACTACTATTCTTTTACCACTAGGCACCAAATGCATTTAGTCCTATCATTAGTACCACAAACCAACTAAAACATTAGTAGCAAAGCAGATTTTAGTTTCCAAGAGTATTTTCAAATACTGCAATTCATCACTCAACATCCCCACAATTAGATTCAAAATCCATAACTCGCAACATAAAATTTATAAATGAATACAATTGACTTGCATAAACCTAATAGCTGGCAGCCAAACAAATCTATTCA
This sequence comes from Tetrastigma voinierianum, assembly GCA_016808115.1. Classification (NCBI taxonomy): domain Eukaryota; kingdom Viridiplantae; phylum Streptophyta; class Magnoliopsida; order Vitales; family Vitaceae; genus Tetrastigma; species Tetrastigma voinierianum. The sequence continues at coordinate 128,299 of JAEQBH010003966.1, forward strand.
AATAAAAGAAAAACTAGAGATCAAACATCAACCGTACTAGCAACACTAATAACCGAAATGGATTAAAGGTTCAATTCAAACTCAATTTCAGATCAAATGGCAAGGATTCCCAACAATCATTTCATAAATGGAAGGCAATAAACAGAATTTCAATTTTCAACTATTATATCAAGTTAATCATCCAAATACAAAAAGGATTATTATTGTTATTTTTGAAGAGAAAAAGAAAAATTAATTAAGTAGTGAATATTATAGAAATTGAGGGAATTGAGCAATTAATACAAACTATAATGGTGATTCAATCACTTGATCTAAGCTTCTAAGTCAATGATCTAGGTGTTCAATAATAGCCTCCCATGCTTAAAGTTATGTTATGTTATATTATATTAATAGATGATAAGAAATGTATGGAATTGAGAAAAGTTAAGGGCATTAAATTTATTTTATTTGTATTTCCAATGCTTAAAGTTATGTTATATTAATAGATGATAAAAACGGTATGTGAATTGAGAAAAATTAAGGGCATGTTTGGTTAATATTTTTAAAAATATAGAGAACACCAATTTACTCAAGGGCATGTTTTTGATAAATTGACTCAGATAGATTTCGTCTCAATTCAACGTTATATTTCTGGATCATGTACAGAATATGATCCTGTTTGACACCATGCAGTGCTGAAAATCACAAATAAAATAGATAGATCATTCAATTTATTCTTATTCAGTGTGTTTCTCCTGGCATTCAAAAACAAAACTTAACCAAAAAGTAACTGAAGTTCTCAGTATATTGAGCTTTAAATAAACTCAGCAGTTATGCCTTTGGGTACTTACTTGAATGTTATTTTCCCTCTCTATTTTCACTTCATTTAAATAATTGCCAAAACTCTCAGAAGACTACTAGTTTTGGCACAAAATTTTCAGTGCCAAGTTTCCAATTCGACACCTCAATGCTTCATTTAGTGCATTCAGAAACACAATGGATTAGAAGGGGGAAAAACCACCAAACAAGCCTCAAATTTTCAATTAGAGTTTAAGCTAACTGAACTAAATTCTGAATGTAGAACAAGTTCAGCAGTCAAGGCTTTAAAATTTTATACTTAAATCAACAATTTTGGCCTAAATATTTTCACTTTTGTAGATTCAGTAATCCCAAAGTCTTCAGCACTAAAAATTTTCAGTTTTATCTGATACTATCAGAGCTTAACAGCTCAAGTTTGCCCACTCAATCACAATTCTTTCTTGCTTCAGGACTCAGGACCTCAATCATTGCAAATATGTAAGAGTGTAGAATGAAAAGATACTTGCTCTTATTTTTGCTGTTGAGTCAATACCACCAACTTAAACATTCCTAACAAAACATGCCGAAACCTTGCTTAAAACTGGTTTTTGTTCTGAAAAAACAAGACCAGGGGAGAACAAGAACAAGTTTGGTTCCTTTTTTTTTGTTCTTAAGAACAAGAAACCTGTTTAAAATACTGGTTTTTGTTCTGAAAAAACAAGAACAGGAAGTTTGCTTCCTTTTTTTTTTTGTTCTTAAAACATGAAACTTCCTCGATTCCAATAACACTAACTAAACATTTCCTAACAAAAATATGAAACCTGTTTAAAAACTGGTTTTTATTCTGAAAAAACAAGAACAAATTTGGTTCCTTTTTTTTCTGTTCTTAAAAACATGAAGCCTGTTTTCAATAACACTAACCAGACATCCCCTAACAAAAACATGAAACCTGTTTAAAAACTGGTTTTTATTCTGAAAAAACAAGAACAGGGGATACGAGCTTTGTTCTATTTTACTGCAACATGAACCTGTTTTTATTCTGCAACACGGCAAGTCGGCAACACTTAAAAATAAACATGAAACACCCTATCAATTTTACTGCAGAAATCTTAAACCAAACATAACCTCTGTTCTAGGGTTCGTCCAATCGTCCTTAAAGATGAAGCCGATACGAGCTTTGTGAGCTGCCCATTTCCAGCATCAGAAAAAGAAATGAAAGCATTATAAGATTAAGAATTATGTTTCACAAAAAAACAGAGATCAAACGAGAAAAAAGAATTTGAAGCAAAGTGATGATTTTTTTACCTGGAAAACGATTCTGAGGAAAACAAATATAGAGGAAGAGTATCACTGGATCAGATGAAGGAGAAGACAGGAAAATGCTTGGGGGATCGTCGTCGAGGAGTTGGTCCGCTGGAGGCCTTCGGCATGAACTGAGAATGAGAAGAGCTCGGTAGTCGGGGTTTAGCAAAAAGCCAATAAAAAAAGGAAACTAGATAAACTTGAATCTTTGGAGTAAATAAGGCCCCGTTTAGTTCACGAAAATTTTCAACTCTATCCAAAATTCATTATTAAAATTTTCAACGATTCTAATCTTTGGCCATTTTCGTAAAAATACGTTTCAGACTAATTCCGCATTAAAATACGTTTTCATTTTCAACCCCATTTATTGACTCGTACAATTTAATTAAAATGCGAAACAATTTATTACCTCGTTCATCTATATAAATGCTAAAAATAATAATTCATTTTCGTTTTCAAAATTTTGTTGCCTTATTCTCATAACTAAACGCTGCTTCTTATTTTTCGAAAGTCAATGTAGAAATGTAAAATTTTCTACCTACTAAACAAGGGCTAAGGGTTTTTTTTCTTTTAGTTTGGCAAACCGCGCCCCAAAAATTGTGGCCACTGGACAAGTTTTGTTTGAACTGGGCGGTCAATCTGCCGGTCAATAATATTATAGCCTAATCCTACTCTAACTTCAAATCGGGTTGGATTAAATCTGAACGAGCCTGCTCAAATTACGCCTACTAAATCTATAAAGTAAGATGTTTGGACGAAATTTATGGTGAATATTGGTAAAAATTGAGGAAGAAAGGAAAAATAACGGGCGTGAAACCCAGGGAGGCTAGAGGCTTCCAGCCGACTCATCTAGACTAGTCGGCATCTACGAGGTGGAAGCAAAGGGAAGAGGAAAAGAAAACTAATAACAAAACAAAAAGAAATAATAAGAACTAATGATAGAGAGGAAGCTCTGGAGATGTGAGTACAAGTGGGGCCCTTTAACATGATCAAGTATGTGATTTGTTTGAGTGTAATGGTGAGCATTCCAGAGAGTGCTGCAAGCGGATCGCGACTTAAGCTTTAAGAGTCTGAAAAGTACTTTGACTCGGACAGTTTGAGAGCTTATCGTTAATCCTGACTTTACTATGAAAATGGCGACAACTTAAAATCGGTCGGGAGCTAGAGCTGCTTTCTTGATGAGTCCGAGATAAGGCGAAACCAAGCAGGCGGTGGAAACCGGCTGCTAGGGTCTCACCACTGCGATGAACAGTGTTCCATGCAGGTCACTTACATCAACGAAGATGCAATGATGAGGACCCATGTATGGATGGGTGTTCCTCCAGATCGTATGAAGTGTTGTTTGTTGTCTAGTAGTGTGTAAGAGTGGTCACCTAATAGGGATGGAAGTTGAGCGAGCGTCGTCAGCGTAAATCGAGCGGTGGTCTTCCAAGGCTGGATGATGCCACGTTTGGGGTGATGGGTGTCCTCTTTGGCTTAAGGTTATCAACACGGACCTTAATGGATAATGGCTTGTGGGGAGTATCATTCTTCGAAGGTGGAGATTGGTGAAAGGTGCCTTGCACAAGGGCGTACAAGATATTGGGTGGGGGAGAGTGCCATAGACTTATTGTGTGCGTATGTCCGCGATCAGAAATGGTTGTTTTAATGAGGATCAAACATGTTGACAGGTTTGAGCTTTAATGATGCAGAGCACTTCAAAAGTCGCATGCGTCAATCGCATTGCTCTTTAAAGTTTGTGCGCCTAATTCGTTGTCTGGGGGAGCTTGTCGCCATTACGAGATATAACTACGGGGTTGCATTTTACCTAACCTCCGCACAAACTAGTCAGCTGGTCACTCTTCTGATAAGCCCAAGGCTGGACAAAACCAATCAGTATAGAGACATATAAATATGGCGTGATCGGCTAAGACTCATGAAATATGCGAGGTAAATCGTCGCACGAGTCACCCCCGTTGTATGAACGACAGGTACCAAAGCGACAACAGGGTCAAGCAATATTTACTCATATTAATTTCATTGAATATATATATATATATATATATATATATATATATATATATATATATAATTGTTTCTTTTAACTCAAACTATAAAAATGTAACATTTTTTAAATCATTTTTTGAAATTATTTCAAATATGAAATATTACAAATATGCAACACTTTATTGTTTTTTTTTTTTTTAAATAAGTGAAAACGATTTAAAATTTCCAATATGTTTTAAAATACATCACCCTCTCTTTTTTGATTATCAATCATAATTTTGGATCCCCCAAAGAAAATGATTTTCATTAAACATTTTCAATCAATAGCATTTTTTTATGAGCTTTTTTTTTTTTGTTTTCATACAAAAGGCTTTCAATTAAAATCAATTAAATATCGAATTAGAAAAATAAAAAATGTTCTGAATCAATTTTTATAATATATAAGCACAATAAAAACTTCAGAAGATAAAGAATTAATAACTATGCAAATATCATTAATTCTTAAAAATTGTTTAATTTATCAATACATAATTTATTTTGAAAAAAAGCATTATGATCCTCTCAAAAGCATTCACAATCTCCCGATCCTACTTTTACCGTTTATAAATATAAACTTTTTGGTAATAATTTTTATCATATGACTTAACTAATACAAAAAAAAATAATAATAATTACTTGAGAAAAAAGCATATGTCAAACGATCGTTCAACCTTAATTTTAAAAGTGAAAATTTAATATTTAACGTTGCCAAAACACCTCATTTATCGAGAATGTCTTGGTGACTTTTGAATCTTTGTATTACATGAAGAGGAAGTCTAACAACAGGAAAGGTTATGTAACAATGAAAATTGACATTTCCAAAGCTTGTGATAGAATTGATTTGGGGTTTCTAAAGGCTGTTTTGCTAAAGATGGGGTTTGCACAAGATTGGGTTGACCTGATAATGTTTTGTGCATCCTTGGTTCAATATTCGGTGTTGGTAAATGAGAAGCAAGTTGGTCCTATTACTCCCAAAAGGGGACTCCGACAAGGTGATCCTCTTTCCCCTTACTTGTTTATCATTTGTGCTGAGGGCTTATCGGCTCTTATTCGGAAGGCTGAAGCGGCAAGTTCGTTGTATGGTGTGAAGGTTTGTAGAGGGGCACCATATGTAAGTCATCTTCTCTTTGTTGACGATTGCTTCCTTTTCTTTCGTGCATCTATGGAAGAGTGTGATGTGATGAAAGGGTTCCTCACGCTATGAGTTCGTCGGCAAGCTATTAATTTTAAAAAATCGGGCATTTTCTTTAGTACCAATGTGGATGCTGACTTGTAGGATACTTTAAAGGGTATTTTAGGGGTTTCTTCATCTTTAGATACTTGGAAGTATCTAGGTTTACCGTCCTTAATTAGTGCGAAAGCATGTTTTTAGCCGTTTGAAGGATCGAATTTGGAGGAAGTTACACAAGTAAAATAAGTGTGTATTTCTATTGTCAAAAGAGATGTGTTTATAAAATCAAGAGTTCGCAAGACCCTCAATATTATATGCGTGTTTTCTTTTGCCACCTCTTTGTCGTAGAGCTTCAAAGACTTATTAATTCATTTTTGTGGGTTATGAACAAGGAAAGCAGGCGTGTTATAAATTGGTTGAAATGGGAGAGGATGTATACAAAGAAGGAATACAGAGGTTTAGACTTTCATGATTTCTATGGCTTCAATTTGGCCATGCTTGGAAAACACGGTTAGAAGTTGCTTTTTGACCTCAATGCTCTAATCTCTCGTATTTACAAAGCTAGATATTACCCAAGGGGGGGACTTTTTGAAGGCAAGCTTAGAACATAATCCTAGCTTCACTTGGAGAAGCATTAGGAGTTCAAGAATATTGTTGGAGGGAGGTTGTAGATGGAAAATTGGCGATGGTAGGTTCATTCGTGTTTAGGGGGATCCTTGGTTGAAGGATGAGGGTAATTTTCGTATTGTTACTCCCTTGCATGTTGCTTGGTGGACACTTAAGTTCATGATTTGATGATTCCTAATTGTAAGGAATGGGACAAAGCTTTGATTGAAGATATGTTTGTGGAAAGGGATGCTAGAGCTATTTGTGACATCTTCTTAAGCTCAATTTGGTCCCAGGATTGTCTATTATGGCATTTCAGCAAAAATAGGCATTATTCCATGAAATTGGGATATAGGTTACTGGTAAATTCCTTAACTTCCAATGCTAACATGCATGTATCTGGGCAATGGGATATAAGTTTTGCTTGTGGAAAGCTTATAAGGATGTTCTACCTATGAGGTGTAGATTGCAAACAAAAGGGGTAGTGGTTCTGTTAACTTGCGTGTTGTGTGATAGCGATGTAGAAAACTGTTGGCACGTGTTTGTTACCTGCCCATTTGCAAGACAGTGTTGGGTGGCAACAAATTTGTTGGACAAAATTCACTTCTTTGCTAGAACTTGTGAATGCTTTAATGATTGGTTTTTTCAACTAGGTGGCAGTCTAAATGAGGAGAATCGTGATAAATTTTTCATGGTTATTTAGGGTATTTGGCATCAGAGAAATGTGCAGCTGTGGAAAGGTGAGCATATCCTATCAACAAAAGTTGTTCTCCTTGCTATGAACTATCTATTTGACTGGTTATATGCTAGGCAATGCCAAGATCTGTCTTCTCCTACTGCTTCATTTGTGGATATTTCAGTATAGCAACGTCCACCTACTAGAATGCTAAAATGTAACATTGATGGAACCATTTTCCAAAATAGTAATTCTATTGGTGTTGGTATAATATTACGGGATGATACAGGTTCATTTGTTGCTGCTAGGTCAAATTATTTTAATGGCTTGGGGTCGGTTAAGGAGGTCAAAATAACTGGTCTTGTTGAAGCTTTACACTCAATGGGGTTCTCTCAGGTGCTTTTTTAGTTAGATGCAAAGGGTTTAGTTAATGCGATTGCAAGTAGAGTTCAAGATATCTCGGAGTTTGGCTCTCTTGTGCATCATTGTCCTGTATTACTTTGCGAGCGTAGTGGTTTCAAAATTTGTTATGTTAAGAGACAAGCTAACGTCATAGCTCACACTATAGCGAGGGCTTCACATTTCCATGCTAGTCTTACTGTATTTACTTATTCCCTGTTTGTATTCACCCTTTTTTAAGCAATGAATAAGCTTTTTACCCTCAAAAAAAAAAAGAAAAAAAAAAAGTCTCAACACTTTCCCAGGTTACATCCCAAAGGGCCTCCAAAGCTCGTGTAATCAGATCTGAGACAGAATACAAATACTATAAACAGAAAATCATGCTTTTAAATTAGTAGTCCTCTCCCTCTACCATAGTTGGGCATTGGGCAAAGACACAGTAAAATTAAATTAATTTATACCAGCTGAAGTTATCAAACAACTCTCTGGGGGCACTGTTCTAAATGCCGATCTAAACAAGGTGCCCAAGGTATACACTCCCCTCAAAGCCTGGGGAGTTACAGGACATGAATGAACTCAATAGAAGATTTTGGTTTTTTTTTCATTTTTCTTTTTATAAATATAATATATGAAAGGTATGCTCCGTAATCTACTCAGATTCCAAGGCGACATATAGGATTTCTCTTCATGAGTCCAAGATCCACCTGCAAAAACAAAAATAAAAATATGCAATCGGATTAATTTTAGTCATACATGGTTTATAATAATATGTTGTTTAGGAAACAACTGGAGGTGTTGTTACTCAGACCGAAGAGATTCTGTTATCAATACTTATACAATATCATGGTTGGTCTGTTTCAAAAAGACAAAAAAGTCAATATTTTCATGGTATTCAACAAGAACATGAAGTTAATATCAACACTGGATTTTAACATAATGACAACAGTTTTTACTAACAGATTAACAATGTGCAATCCAAGCCAAACGGGGTAATATGCAACAATAGTAAAATCCTTTACTTACCTCTCAAGGGAAAGGCCCCATGCAATAACCCGGACATCTTCTGGGAGTCCCATAGGAAGCAACATTTCAGGTCTGAACATGCCAGAATTCCCGATCTCGACCCATTTGTCAAAGCCTTCATGGTAACTGACAATATAAAGGCTTATGCAGTGAGTTGCTGAATAAAAGGGAACTCACCAGCTCTATTCTAGGCAAATCATGGTCTACTACCTGAAGATTTCCATGCTGGGTTCAGTGTATGGGTTGTAAGTAGGCTTGTAACGCAGGTTGGAAATTCCTGAAAGCAAGAATAAATAAGGTTTTTACTACAATTGAGAGTTGCATAAATTCTTCAACATCATACAATACTCATCGATCTTCCATAACGCTAAATACTGGCATTTATGGAAGTACAAAACTCTGTAATTTACAAAATTGCCAAGCTTCATTATTTTGGAACTTGGAAAAAGAAAACTATTGCTCCAAATTTATTAAAAGCTGAAACACATAAACCAACCCAGTTCTCAACAAAATGTTAACATATTACCTAAACGTGAAAAGAAGTCGTCTAAGACTCCCATCAGATCGCCAAGGGTAAGCCCCCTATCGCATACCAGGCCTGAAACAGGAATTTGAATAGATGAATGATTCATAAAACATAGTAAACTGGACATTACTTGACAATCAGTTTTGTTGAATAGGTAACATTATTATGCAATTTGAGATCATACCAAAACCAAATCTCTACTACATCACTAAAAATTGGGCCACTTGCTTTTGTCTACTATTGCAAAGTTTGTTTATATTAACAAAGTGAAACAGACATGCAATTAAATTTGATAAGAACAAGAACTTGAGTCTCTTATTCATATAAAAGTAATTTGGGGCCTGACAGCTCCAAAAACATGAATTGGGCTAGAGGGGAAGTGGATTAAGTTTTTTCGTTTCAAGCCTCATGATAAGTCTATATTCTTGTTCAGATCCTCCATACCCTTGGTTCAACTTATAGATTGATGGCAAACGATCCTAACATGAATTAAGTTGCAACACTCGTACAGCCAACGATAAGATGCCTTAGGTACATGGATAAATACCTTCTATCTGATGAAATTCTGCAAGATGAGTTCGATCGACAGCTTCATTTCTGAAAACACGATCAATGGAGTAGTACTTTTTAGGAGCAAAAGGTTTCTGCACATGAGAGTACATTAATTCATATCAACATGAGAAACAATCACCTAAAACTCCAATCAGAAAAATGAGGAGAAACAAAGAGAAACTCATAGATTGACAAAAAAACCAACATTCTTTCAGTAATGGCTGACACAAAACTCAAGAATAGAAAAAGTTGCAAGCTAGAAAGAGAACTGTAATTGTAAACGCTCATCTGATCATATTATGACCCATCAAAACTGAGTGGTTTTAAATTTTTGTTCCCATTGAACTCAAAACTTGGAAGGCCCCACCAACCCTCCCCATTCCTTTACCACTTGAGGCAAGCCTCAAGGGCCGTTTTGCAACCACAACTTTCATGGCTGCTTTAACAGCTTTAAAACTCATCGTAGTGGTTCAAAGGTTTCAGTCCTTGCAAATCCCAAGAACTTCCCCTCTCTAGGTGATGTGGAACATTAGAACTTGCCCATCCATTAAGGCCCAACATTATCATCAACCCTAGGACTTATGTTATATTGACTCCACATACTTTTCTAGTTGAGGATCGGCTCTAATACCACACATTACAACCAGCTGAAATTGGTGTAATATTATTTGCCTTGGGGCCACAGCCTTCATGGCTCACTTACAGGTTTAAAATGTGTTCAACCAGTTGAGGGGCAACGCTTCTTATGAATCCTAGGAACTTCTCGCTTCTTATGAATCCTAGGAACTTCTTCCCAAGTGAAATGGGATGTCACAAAACAAATCCAGTTGAAACTTGAAAGCTTCATTCACACACATAATTGTAATACAACTCTGTGGTATCCAAATTTGCAATAACTTCAACAAAACCAAGACCAATGGTTGACTGCATTTGATTTTCTGATCATAAGGGAATCAGCTGTAGTGCATGTTCAAAGTTTTGAGAAAGCTTAAATAAGATATCAGATCCATGACAAGTGAATTAAGCTAAACTTCATTTTGTTATCATGTATCTGTTTTGGAAAGTGTATGCAGTATGAATCCCATTCAAGGTGATCTGGAAATTAAAAATCAAACACAATTAGAGACCTGTGCTAGCAAGTAAAGCATCCTTGATGAAACAGCAGTGGTATGAGTTCGTAGTAGGTTCTTGTTAGCTTCCTCCCTTTTCCAATCATATCCATATCTACAGGATAAAAAATCTCCTTGTAATGAATAGAAAATTCAAATATCAAAATCAAAAAGAGAGAAAAAGAAAATTACACACCCCCTGGATCCATAACCACCATGCTCATGAACACCCTTCACCCGTTCGACGTAATCTTCAGGCAGCATCTTTGTAGTGGAAGGAGCTTCAAATGAAAATGTTGAAAGACTGTCAGGAAACAGAGAAAAAAACAAAAAAAAACAATATAGCAGAGTCACTGATTAAGAGATCAAGTTGAACAGACTTTGCAGGAAGAAGGTATCATGTGAATCACGAGCAGGGTGTTGTTGTGGCTGGAACAGTGCATCAAAATTCCAGAAGCTGAAAGGTGGAGCATCGCAAAGAGATTAGAGTCTAAGAGAAAAACAAAATTGGCCAGTGCTAAAATAGTGGTTAACATTCAAAACCCAGGAAATGCATAATTGATGTTCTAACAGTAATCAATTTCTAGTTAACGCTAGGTTCTTATAAGATGTTCAGATCCACCTCATTGTTTTGCACACTATGAAAGAAAATGTGCTCATGTAAAATAGATCACTCACATTTCCTCCTTTTTTATTCTGGTCTATGAGATAGCGATAGAAATATTGTATAGGTTCTTCATGACACTGGACTTTAACTCAGAGTTGTGAACCTGTTTCTTTTACCATTTCAAACATTTTTTTAAAAAAAGAAAGACTATGAAGCCTTTTCAAAGCCTGGGTGGAAAAAAGATTTTGTTTTTTGAAAACTGTGTTTCAACATAACAGTGCATTGAAAAACATTTGTTATATAATGTTTGTGCATAAATCCAAAAAAAGAAAAGATAGACAGATAGACAAACAAACAGATAGAGAGAAAGGGGGGAAACAAGAAATAAGGGGAGAGAGAGAGAGAGAGAGAGAGAGAGAGAGAGAGAAAGAGAAGAAAAGGAAGCATGTTCCAAAGTGGCATTGATTTCCATCAAAGGCATTAGCCCATAACTTAATTAGGGATAAAAGGGAAAGCTACAAGCTTGCAAGTGTCTCTTATCTACTGCTGGAAGCACCAAATGGTTATAAAAATGAAGTTGGCCATTTTCACTTACCTGCTTTCAACAAAATTGTTTGTCGGCATCTCCTCGAAACTGCATCAGAGCACAACAATGCAGAAAAGTGTTTAAGCTTAGAGAAAGAAATACATTGATAAAACAAACAAATATAGACAACCACGACAAAAAAAAAATCAGGACTCACCCCATTTGGAGAAAAATCATCTGTAGTTGCCGCCGAACCTGGAATTGGGAGATGTTAGAGGTGCAATTCTATAAATAAATGCCATAACTTAAACAAGAAAAGACAATGTCAAATTAAAGTAAGTAAATTTACCAGTTTCAAGCTAAGATTTCATTCATATGTACAACTAGGATGCATGTGGATGAACAGACAAAATAGGTTCCTTCCAAGATATATAGACATAGTTTGATATATTCAACTATCATGTGAGATAAGTCCATGGAAGCTGAAAGGGGTCTTCACAGGATTTTATCGTATGAGAGAAGTCAATGAAGCTGAAAGGGATCTTCACTGGATTTTATCATATCGACTCTACTATAGTTACTCCCCAATTCCCATTTTGGTGGGGGGGAGGGGAATCGATGAGTTGATCCCAACTCCCCGAGATATTTCATTCATTCGCATAACCAGGGTGCATTTGGATGAACAGACGAAATAGGGTCCTTCCAAGATATATAGACATAGTTTGATATATTCAATTATCATGTGAGATAAGTCCAAGGAAGCTGAAAGGAGTCTTCCCTGGATTTTATCATATGAGAGAAGTCAATGAAGGAAAGGATCTTTCTCAATGGATTTTATTATATTGACACTACTATAAACATACAAAGCTAACATTTAGATAAACATACAAAGAAAAAGAGGGAAAAATCAGGTCATAAAAGCAGTTTCGATAATTTTTCCCATACTTTCTAAACCATGCATAGTTAATGGACTGCCAATAGTGTATACCATAGAGAAGAAGCCCAAATGTGACTTTTTTTTTATCCTCTCCCCCAAAAACTCAAACCCTTGGCAGCTGGCCTCCCTGTCTTCTCTCTCCTAGGGTTCCCCCCCTCCCCCTCACTCTCTCTCTCTCTTCCCAAAACCCCCACCTTGATTCTCATCATGGCTGCTGTTGCTCCTGCGGATCAAGCTGCAGAGTTGCTTCAGAAATTGTCACTGGATTCTCAAACCAATCCTTGGAAATCCCTGAGCCAACCAAGAAGCCTTCCAGTAATCGATTTGGGGCTGTTGATGGGGTGATGTTGCAAATGGTCAGAACCAGTCATGTGAGAGATCTGTGACCCCTTTACCACAGGAGTTTATGGATCCATCTATGTGCTATGTTCCTGATGGCTATTCATCATATTATTATGGAGGTTATGATGGAACTACAAATGAGTGGGAAGACACCGGTATATGAATCCAGAGGGAGTTGAGGATGTCTGCCGGAGTTTATGGGGATAATGGATCGATCATGTATCACCATGGATAAGTGAATATGCGCCCCTATGGCCCATATCCATTCAGCTGGTTCCCCAGTTCAAACTGTGGGACATGATGGTCAGCTATATGGGCCTCAACACTACCAGTACCCTGCCCCATACTTTCAGCCACCTACTCCAACCAGTGGACCTTACAACCTCGAGAAGTTACTACCTCTGTGGCTGCTGATCAAAAGCCTTTGTCGGTGGAAACTGCTAATGGCAATTCTAATAGTCTTGCAAGGGGTGGGGCTATGAAAGGCGGCAATGTACTGCGCCGGTGAAACCAACTTATCCAAACACTCCATTCAATTCAAATGATTCCTATGGAACAGGTGCATTGCCAGGCGGGGTTCCTGCATCAGGTTATCAAGATCCGAGATTTGGTTTTGATGGACTACGATCTCCTCTCCCATGGAAACAGATGATCTTCCTTCCTTCCTTCTTCCTTCCTCCTTCTTCCTTCTCTTCCTTCTCCTTCTTCCTTCCTTCCTTCCTTCTTCTTCCCCTTCCTTCTTCCTTCTTCCTTTCCTTCTTCCTTCCTTTCTTCCTTTCCTGGCCCAGTATTTTCTGATCCAAGGCCTGTGACTAGTACCTCTATCACCTTATCAATTTCAAATGCCAATAATGCTCCAGCTTTGAGGAATCTCTGGCCACATTCTCATTTCATGGGTTTGCAACATCCAAGACCAATGTCTGGCATGGCTACAGCTCATGGATTTATGAATAGAATGTATCCAAACGAGATATATGGTCAGTATGGAAACACAGTTAGATCCGGTCTAGGTTTTGGATCTCATGCTTATGATTCACAGACAAATGGACATAGTTGGTTGGCTCTTGATAACAAATACAAACCCAGGGGGCGAGGTGTTGGTTTCTTTGGTTATGGTAACGAAAATATGCATGGGTTGAATGAGCTGAACAGGGGACCAAGAGCCAAGAGCTCTAAAAACCAAAAGGAGCTTGCACCGGTCACAGCGGCCAGAATGTTCAATCCAATGGATCTAATGAGAATGATAGGATTAGTATCTTCCCTGACTGTGATCAGTACAATCAGGCAGATTTCCCTGTTGAATATACTGAGGCTAAGTTCTTTCTCATTAAGTCTTATAGTAAAGATGATGTCCATAAGACATCATGCATAATGTACTGGTGTTAATTCAAATGGCAACAAGGATTTTAGACAGCTACAGGGAAGCTAAGGAGAAATCTGTTGGCTGTCCTGTTTTTCTTCTCTTCTTGGTCAATACAAGTGGGCAATTTGTTGGCCTTGCAGAGATGGTTGGCCATGTTGATTTTCACAAGAATGTGGAGTACTGGCAACAAGACAAGTGGAATGGATCTTTCTCTGTGAAGTGGCACATTGTGAAGAATGTATCAAATAGTTTGCTGAAGGCTAAAGCACATCACCCTAGAAAACAATGAGAACAAACCTGTTACTAATAGTAGGGACACACAGGAAGTTAAGTTGGAGCAAGGCCTTCAGATGCTCAAAATATTCAAGGAGCAATGGAGCATTCCAGCGGATCATGCATCTTGGATGATTTTGCATTCTATGAGGCTTGCCAGAAAACAATTCAGGAGAAAAAGGCTAAACAAAAACAGTTTCACAAACAGGTATGGGAAGGGAAGTCCACTGATGAGAAGAATGGGGAACTAAAAGTGCAGAAGCCATTGGAGGTTGCCTCAGATTTGATTAAGGAATCAACACCAGCTGTCCAGGCTAATGGGGATAGGAAAATATTCGAAAATGGAACGGTTGCAAAATCTGGAGATGCTCCAAAGGTTTTTAAACCGAGTGTAGTGTCTGAAAAGAGGATTGTAGCCAATGGGGTGGCAAATGGATGCTAGCTTTACCCCCACAGAAAGGCAGTCCATGGTCTTCTATAGTTTCTTGCAAGGAGGTGTATCAGAAGTTTTGCTGGTTAGATTAGAGGGCGATAGTTGACAGCTGGAAAATTCTCCTTCAGACTGGCTGCCAGAAATGGGTCTATCTTGCTGCTTCCAAGGATCAATAAAACACAGATCAAAAAACCTCTTTAAGATTTTTCAGGTGTGGTGGCAAGGCAAGATATGCTTCACAGAATCCCAGTACCAAAGCCCATTTTTCTTTGTCATGGGTCTCTTGTTATAGTGTTTAGCCCCTAAAGGTTTTATTCCTTAGGAGTTTGGGTTTAGGGTTTCTCTTTTGGTGGCTTTATATCCTTGTTTTTTTTTTTTTTTTTTTAAAAAAAGAGTTAATAATGGTTTAAAACTATTTTTTGATTCATGATAATAACTTCACAACCAGAATCACAGATATTTAAAACTATTGGCTAAAGGAGTAGTTCTAGCAAGTACATGTAACATTTAGATAAACATACAAAGAAAAAGAGGGAAAGATCAGGTCATAAAAGCAGTTTCGACAAATTTTCTGACTGCCATTAGTGTATACCATAGAGAAGAAGCCCCAAAATACTACTCTTGCATCAGAACACTGTACATTCCCCCTTTTATAGCTTGTTTCATATATCCAAGATATCTTAGCAGTGCTTATATGTATGTATGCATAGGCAAGCTCTCGTGTAAAATGTATGAAATGATAAATGAATCTAGAAATGGTTGGGATGGAGATAGAGAACAAAAATTCAAGTTATTTTGACTCCAGGTAGCTTAATTAAGTAATAGAAAAAGATAAACATCTATTTTTCATAGATAATAAAAACTGTAATAAAAGGAAAAATGTACACAGGATGAGCAAAGAGAAAACAATAACCAAAAAGGGCCACAAAAACACAAACCTTCTACTGTGTCTAAGGCTATTTATGTAATATTAAAAAAAAAAAATCTATACATCTATCTATGTAATATTTCTAGATCTTGTTAATGTATTGATACTGTAGCTAGTTAACTGTTATCTTGAATAGTCTAAGAGGGTGTTTGTTTTTTTGGCTTATTTCTGAAAGCAAATTGCTTTCAGACTTTAGACGGTTTATTTTTTCATTTTTACATAACTTATTTCTGAAAATTTGAAAATTTCTTCTGAATAGAAAATGCCAAAATATTTGGTTTTTTTATTTAGAACAAGTCATACTTTAAAATCTGTACAAAGTATTTAAAATCCACATAGAATATTTCAAAATATTTAAAAACACAAAATATTTTTAATTTTGTTTTCATCAATCTATTATTTTTTGAATTATTAATTTTATATATTCTATTTTAGTTATATGAAATAAATAAAATAATTATTTTTTGTAAGAATGATAATAATAAATTATTTACTATAATAATTTTTTGTAAATATGTTAATATGTTATACAAATATTTTTGTTTATCATAGTAATAAAGGTGATTTGATGAAAAGACTCTTTGAAAACTAAACAAAAATCTAACCTTCATTCAATTGACAATCTAACCCTTTGTAAGAATAACCATTTATTTTCAAAGATATATGTAAATACATGAAATAACAAAGGGCATTTTTGTCATTTACGAGTCATTCATTCTTCAAGAAAAAAGCATGGACATGGTTAGCTTTACAAATTTTGAGTTATTTAAGGTATTTAAACCAAATATTTCTATTCTTTAAAAAAAATCAAAGTTATATCATTATTACACAAACAAGTACTCACTTAAATTATTATTTTTAATATATTTAAGATTTTAAGATGTTGATTTTAAGCATATAAAAAACAAACAGCTTAATACTTAATAGATATAATATTAAAAAAACAAACGATCTAATACTTAATACTATTAAGTCTTATTTAGCATTCAACTAAATAAAAGTTATATTCAACATTAAGTAAAAAAAACAAACGTCCCCTAAGGTTCATCAAAAATCAATTGGAGCTAATAATGATAGCCAAAAGGTAAAAAAATAAATAATATGCTTACCTTGAGCAATGGATGAAGATGGCCTCCTTCAGTAGGTTGACCTTTGGCATTGAAATTATACTCTTTAAACTCTAGTTCTTTCCAGTCACCCCTTAAAATGACCAAATAGAACTATCATCAAGATAGAATACATAAAGTATTAATGAGAATCTGATTGGATCAGATAAAAGAGCGCAACCAGTTAGTGTGTGATTAATCAATGATGAAGTGCCCACTTACTACAATACGTTGAAGACAAAATGGATGAAATGAAAGTACATTCATGATGCTTCTGCTTAAAACAAAAGTTAATTAATGAGCATAAAAACTAGAGCATGCAAATGATTATTTTGCTCAAAGTAAAGCGGATAGTATTGCTTTATATTGGAACCTCCTTAACTAGAACTTCAAAATTTAGATCTTAGGTAAAGAAAAACAACTAACTTAAAATTTTCAAAAACTTTGAGAGACATTGAAATTAAATAAGGTTTACTCCTTTGCAAAAATGAGCTAGGTTGGCTAAAATTTTATCTCAAAAAAAAAAGAGTTGTTGACTTTCAAAATGTAATAAAGAAAAATAGTATGATATATTATTGTCCAAGGAAAGTATGATACAACATTTTCCGAAGAAAAAGAAGAGAATGGCGCATTTAGGATTCAATGAACTCAAAATTTTAATCGCGATTACCCCACATTAAGAAATTGCATTCCGCCCAAGAAAGCCATATCAGATACATATCATACCTTTGCAGGTTTTCTCGAGTCAAATCAGTAGCAGCTTTCTTTCTCTTGGGAACATAATTTGGACCTTTTCTCAGTGAGTAACCTTTCCATGTCCTACAAAGACAAGAAAATAAATTGTAAAAAATAAAAATAGAATGTGCACCTGTGTTTTAGGGGTATTGATCACATGGAAGTGTCTCTACCATAAAATTTAAACCCTAGAGACAATGGTCATTTCCATCCAGAAAGAGTTTAAATACCTTTTTTTTTTAAAATAATAACTACAACAATACAGATAAAATAAACATGATAATTACTGTGGAGCAACAAGCTTTCTTCGTTTGAGAGCGTCAATGTCAGCTTGGCTAACTGCCTGCAATCACAACAAAGTTGGCAATAGTGAAATAAATGAAAAGTAAACTAAGAATCCACATAACAAAATTTAATAACAAAAAAACCAAATCAGGTTCACAAAGAAGATGGATGATTAAAAGCCATCAACTATCTCATGCATCAAATAAACCCACTATATATGCTACCATCTGAGGTCAATATGGGAAGCTAAAGCGTAAAAAGTAAAATGGAGAGTTATGGTCCTCAAGTATATCAATAACTACAGCACATACTTGCATCAGAACTTCTACTACAACATCCATTTCCCTCAACCATATTTGAATCTTTTACAGAAAACAACCAGCATTGCCATTTGACTCAAACTAGCCAAAATGGAAACCAGTGCAGTTTCATTTCCCTGAGGGGCATGAAATTGGAATTTTCTATTGAGTATCAGATCTCTAGAAAAAAAATTAGGTGTCCATGACCGAACTAATATGATACTACTGATAATGAATCTATTGGAAATATTACTGACCTCCTCATTTTGGACCCGTGTAAGCAGATCTTTGACTGTGTCCACCACTTGTTGAACCTACAGAAATTGAATCTAAGTATGCACCGAGGAAAACTCGTCTAAAAAGCCATCAGGTGGACAACAGAAGATAGCCGGAAACCAACCACATGCAAAACTGCATTACCTTTCTGGAAACTTGCTGTTTTCCCATCTCCAACCATTTATTCTTTATGGCCTGTGAACAACCTATCTTGTACACCGAAGGGTCAACCTTCCTCTGCATCATTCAATGCTCATTTCGTTACAAACCAACAGTTAGCTCAGTTTCAAAATGTTTATCATTCATGAGTTTTCAAAATTTGATGCCAAAATCATATCTTAATTTACTAATTTGACAAAGTTTATTTTAAAAAAAAACCTGCAGCTCTTCTCGTGATATGCCCTCGGGCGGTACGGCCAAGAACAATCGCACTTCCGGTGAGCCAGCAGCAGCATATAAATTGCCTTCATCAGTAAGCACCCACTTTTCCCTCTTGATATCCTACAAAACATTCAAGAAAATCACTGAGGTCATGTACTGACGAAGAATAGAACAAAACTGAAAAATCTTATCATGAATTAATTCTCGGAAAACAAACGGAGTGAAAACCTGGGCATCGACGAGTCTGAAGCCGTGGAGGCTCTTGATGACGTTCACAATCTCGTTGTGGTCGATTTATTTGGGAAGTAATTCGCCTGAATCGGAGATTCGTCATTCTTCTCCAGATAACCTAAATGGCTTCTTCCGCCATTCTGTACTTTCTCTAATCCTGGCGCCGTCTCTATCTCTGACACTCTGATTTGCCGTTCATGTGCCCTACGACTATGGAGCTGCGCAACCTAAACGGATTAGACCCGAACAAAAATGGATCTTGGATCTAGAATACTGATTGGGTTTAAATATTTTATCTTAACCCGACCAGGCCCAATCTCATTATATAATCAGAAATGCCGAACAAAACAACTGTATATATATCGCCGAAATTTCTGCAACTAAAACCTGTGTGATTTACCTCTTGTTACCCATATCTATATTATCAAATATATAAACATTTATTATATATTATTCAAATAAACAAATATATATATATATATATATATATATATATATATATATATATATATATATATATATATATATATATATATTTGTATTTATATTTTTTTAACAGTTAAACACTTTAATAACAATGTAATTATTTACACTAAAAATGAATTTTTGGACCAAAATGGTTCTTGAATCATTATTCTACTAAAGGAACAGCTGAATGGGGTTTAATGATATATACGTACTCAAACTGAGCTCAACCCAATCCAATAAAGTTTTTAAATCCACGATCGACGCCTAATGAAAGATCCAATAATATTTTCAAAATTTTCACTCATTGTCATTAACTCATAATTGTGAGACTTTGCTTAAAAACAAAGAGGCGAGACTTTTTCTCCAACCCAAATCACGATACGACAAACCCGAAAGAATTACTGTAATGGGGATAAAATAACTCGGGAGAACAAAACAGCATGACAACAATCCCGTGATAACAAAGACTAAATGCAGATGCGAAAGAGTTATCGAAACGCATTTAAACAGCTATTCGTATCAACTATAAAAAGCGAAGACTAACTTCCTGATCAAAACCCGAAAAATCAATCATCAACCAACACTCAATAAAACATTTCAACATTTTCTTATAGTTTCTAGAGGTTCATCAGCAATATTCCATATTTATAGCTTATTTTATTTCCAAATATTTGTTTTAAAAGCTTTAATGCTTCAATAATTCCATTTTCAGTTAGGTTTTGCAATGAGATTTACTACTTTTTCAGCTTATTCATATATTTTTTCTCTCGGCTTTCAATACATTCAAAATTTCAAAATATTTTCCACTTACAATTATAAGCAAACTATAAAGTAACTACAGAATTCATTGCTCACTTTACCATAAAAGCTAGATTTCGACATCAAGCTTTCAATTCAAAATATTATAATTTTCCTACACTCGAAGATGTTTTGCATCAAATTCCAATCGAAACAATAGTAAATTGTCACATTGGATTCGAACTCGATACCCTTTCCCTTTTTATCCCCTGTATTTTTTAAAAAGTTGAATGCTCAATCACATTAACTAGGCATGAAGAACTAATATTTAAAACAATTTTAAATAATTTAATATACTTTTAATTTCATGAGATTATTAAATATAAATATCTATTATATTTTCTTATGTGTGTGCTCCTTCATTACAAATATTTAACATATTTTTAGTTTTATTTGAAAGAGTTTTTATTTATTTATTATTTTTATATATTTTTATCTATTAATCTATGCTTGTTTATCGATATTTTTTATGAATATTTCCTGATATATCCAATATTTCCACATATCCCATACTATAACATTAATTTACCCCATATAAAAATAATACAAATTAGTATGGGATATACGAATTTTATCCATTATAAAACCAGAAACACTACTTTAAGTGACTGCCATATGCTCACTTAAATGCTCTACCAAGAGGTGAAAAATAATTAATCGTGCACACAAAAACATAATTAGATCACTTCCCTCGAGGTCTGGTTCAAACGGTAAAAAGGCGGAATGGGCATTCAAAAAAGAACCAGAATCCAGAACAAATAATATGTGAATAAATGTGAAAAAAAAACAACATAGTTAGTTTGAAAGCTCCAAACTTTCATCTCATAACTCAGTTTGTCATGCTCATTTAAGAAGGCTTTCATGTTGTAAATTATACAACTAAAAACTTAGTTTCCAATCTAAATAACGATGCAGAGAAATAGAGTTGTCTAACAAGTAAAACCACTCAAATCACTTGAGCAAGTAAAACAGGATATGTTTATTTTTCACATCATCTCATGGGATGGAAAAAGGAGAAAAACAAAATCCGTCAGAAAGGCATGGGGTTGAAATTTATCAGCGGTAGAGGCTTTCAGATCTGAGGTTCTGCACCCCAGCTCTCCCAGCGATCACCGTTCTCGAGCAATTTCTCCTTATCATACAGGAGCTCCTGCAATGGTACAGGAAGATAGAATTCATTTATTTGGAACCAAATGCAGGGCAATGCATCATCTTGTAGGAATAGGATGGCTACAAACCTCGTGAGTTTCAGTAGTGAACTCAAAGTTGGGACCTTCTACAATGGCATCCACAGGGCATGCCTCTTGACAGAATCCACAGTAAATGCACTTGGTCATGTCAATGTCGTACCTGTGAATTTAAACCAAGTGAGCGAGTGAGAGTGAGAGTGAGATAGAAAGAGAGAGATCATCACCAAGCAAGACCATCACCTGGTCGTTCTACGACTTCCATCTTCTCGCTCCTCAGCTTCAATAGTGATTGCTTGAGCTGGGCATATCTGATCAACAACCAATACTAACATGAGGGCACTCAAATGGCTGAAAGAGTTGCAACAAGAAATATGATTATGAACATGTTGAGTTACCAAGAGAATTGGTGTCAACAACTCTTTACAGTTCCATTTTAATTAATATATTGAAATAATTTACAAAATATATATCTAATCAACCGTTCAAAGAAAGGGGTCACAAGTACAAAACAAAATCATATCCACTTTTGTAGACAGTATAGCCCATTGAGTATATCCTGGGCTAACCAGGGCTTTACTCAATGAAGGCAGTGGTGACATTGATTGAGAAACCATCTTTTTCAGAATATTTCCACCAAGAATTGAAGCATTAACAATTGCAAGAGGATTAGACAAGTAAATGCTTCAAGAAATATCTAGCCATTATTCGTTAACACAACCACATACCAGAAATTTCTAAAAGCACACAAAATCTTACACCTTCTGTGAAACTTTGCCAGTTCAGTTTCCAATTTAATCAGCATTTCCTATATTAGGTGTGA